>JABFQC010003341.1:0-14304 GCA_022817085.1 Psilanteris sp. ZL-2020
AATATGTATTGCGATTTAATGCAACATAAATTTGATTTATATTTTATTATTGATGACATTGAAACTCTTTTGTATAATTGTAAACATAAACTTACCACTTCATTTATCTGTAATTGGGCATAATGCCCGTTAATAAAGAATAATAATAATAATAATAATAATTATTAAATCACAAAACAAAAAATCAAACGTAATTATTAACAAAAATAAATATCATGGACATCTAAATAATTCAAAAACTTACAAACAATTATTTGAATGCAAAAAAACCCCAGTAATTTTGACATTTTTCATATTCTCAGAAAATGTAAAATACACCCCTAAAACAGTTTTTCATATTATTCGACAAAAAAGCACAGCTCTTTCCTGGGTCATCAACGTCAATGGGCAATTTTGCATCATAAAATAATTAACAAATCCCGCGCAAAACAATCAAGTATTCTTATCAAAACGCATTCATTTCATAATAGTGAAGAAAAATAAGTGGCTGTTTTTTCGGTCGCAAAGGTGTAACCTCCCGTGAAGCGGACAACTTTTTAAAGCTCAAAATACAATTACATTACTGTTAGTTACACGCCTCGCCATGCAAACATTAAGGTGCAATTTGCATATTCCATTTGGGTTACTATTTATTGGCGAATGCTTTTACGCTTCTCATCGTTTGTCTTATGCTCGCAGAACGTCGTTTGTCGTGCAAATAAAAGCTTTCCAACTGATATTCCCGGTTTCTCAAATTTTTCTTAATGTATATACTTACACTTGAACGACAGACGGCGCTAATATTCAATTCTCTTGTAAGATGATATTTGTTTCTTAAGGCGTTTATACTAAAGAAGTCGGGGAATGTCGTCAAACGTAATTTCTCGCGATTCATTTCGAAATTACAAGGGAGTTTAAAGTAGTCATGAAAAGCAGCAGTAAAGAGTGAACCAGGGTCTTGAAATACGATCAACCATTACGAATTCCCTTGTCTCATAAAAACATCCATACGATAATTCGTTAGTTAAATGTAAAAGACTCATTACTTGCACTGACACTATCCACGCTTTGAACACGCCATCAATTATAGCACGCTTTTTCAGTTATTAATATTCAAGATTATTTGTAATAAAAAAAAGAACAATTTGTTAACAACGAATCGCATCGATTTAATTCAATACGTATTTATGAATTATGTGAGATAAAAATATCAATGAATAAATTGAAATAATTGTTTTATGTCCAAAGAAAGGTAAAACCGAAATTTCAGTTATAATTTGTTCTTTGTATAATTTATATATACACACATTTTTCTCTTAACATAGGCATTCATATTATTATTTTACATCTATTATAATTTAATTTAATTTGAATGTTCAAATTTTGATTAAATACGTTCATAATGCATCTTAATATTTGTGTCTTATAGTGAACGCATAAAGAACTAAAGGTTCAACAAGAAATGAAATAAAAATGAAATTGAAATATAAATTTGAGTGTTACATTATTTATTGTTATACTTAATTATTATTTCAAACCTTATGTTTAAAATAATTAAACATTTTTTAATGCATTTTCACAATTTTATTATGGATTCAATTCTGACACATTAATCATGTTATTATAATTTATGTATTGCATTTATAAACAAATTTACGGAACTGAGTAATATACTGACTAAAGAAACAAAATGAATATTGAATATAACTCGGTGAACTTTCTAAATCATATAATATTTATGTTTCATTATGACTTTAAATCAAGAGGATATTATTCTTTAAGAATTATAAGCATGATGAAAACGTATTGAATAACGTAGATTGGATTAAAAACCATCATTTCTAATAAATTGCAGCATTGAGCATTCCCAAACATTGTATGTCATAATTTGTGACGATGTTATGAGTCTAACATATTAAAATTAAACTGTCTCTAATATCTTTCCAGTAAACGGAATAATATGTGTTGGTACGAAACTTGAACCTTCGGTGATTTCAGGCAGATAAATCATGTTCCACACATGACATATGTATTTGTAAGATTCCTGCAGAGTATAATGTGTATTATGGCATGGGTAAAACTCATTAGCATAGGATAAATTCTACGTTATTCAATCAAACCCTTTGGCGAAACAGAAATACGACAATACTGGAATCTGTAAGTTAGGTTTTATTACATTATAAATTCTATATGCAGTAAGATTTCACAAAGAATGATTTAATAATTTTCATACGTAAAGCATACATATAAATATATATATATATATAATGCTATTGATTAGCAGCATTTAAAAATTAATGTATATTTTCACTCGGGAAAATATCAAATTAATATTTTTGTTTATAATAATAAGTATAATATATAATAATATATAATAAGTAAATACTGTCAAATGATATTTATCCATTTATTTTATAGTTCTAACATTGCATATATAAATATAATTTTAATTATATGAGAGTGAAAAACTACCCGGTGTTTATTAATACTATTTTTAATAATAATTTAATAAGTTAATTATTTTTAATTAACATATAAAAGTTACATAGTTCTCGTACTATTTGAACGCATAATTATATGGCACAAATCATATCTCCCTCGCTAAACATATCTTACATAAAATTGCAAGTAACCAGATCTCATGTAAGACCGCGTACCTGAAATTGGCAGTTAAAATTTCATATAAAATCTCATCTTGATTCTAATGTTCATTTTATATTTTGCAATTCTATTATATACTATCCTGTATGTTAAAATTCATAACTAAAATCTTAATAGGATTGTAAAAAATATTTTATAAAACATAAATTTAAATGAAAGACTTATCTTAATATTTTGTAACAATTTTGCCAAATCTGAGTATAAGTTTTTATTGAACATTTTATATGCCAATTTATAAATTCAAATCTTGTATATTTTATGTTCAACTATAATTAACAAGAAGACTTTGTACAATATATAATTACAAATATACGACTATATTTGATAACAACACAATTGTGATATAATTGTTGTTAACATTACAATAATATTTAAAAATAAGCAAATATACAATTATTTTAATAATAGAATTTTTTCCAACATATTCAAATCATCGCGTGATGAGATACTATATGATTATACTAAAATTTACATAACTGTAAACCGCATTTGATTTAAATATTGTAGACTTCATATTAAGTATTCACAAAACGCATGAATTATATATCACCCATTTAATATGTGAACATTATTTATATTCAATTTAATACATCAACAACTATTTCTAAATTATATGACTATATAATTCCATAAAACTATTTATTAGTTTTAAATAAAAAACCATACATATTATAGAATGAGTTTGAAAATAGCAATAATACAATACATAATCCATATTAAAATAATTGGAATCTACTTATAACAAGAGAAATATTACTAATGAAAAAACCCCACCTTAAAACTTAATAGTCTAATTTTTAGAATGAATCATTTAATGTTCCTTATTAAATTTGATACGATTCAAGTTGAATTTTTAAATTTTCATGTCAATTTAAAAATCCACAAAATATTCTATTACCATAATGTATTACCAAACACAAAGATGTGTTTGTAATTTGGAGACATTATTACAATACATATTAATTATATAAAGTAACTTTTTCTCGAATTACACTATCCCAGCACACAGTATTTACAATGAAACGTTATTTTACATGAAAAAAAAATTTAATTATCTTAATTAAATTGTACAATACACACAAATCACACATTCATCAAGCTTCTGTTTATACAAACCAGCATAAATAATAAAGCATTACCCAAATAATCGATAAAGCTGAAGTTGCAGTGAATGAGGAACTGCTATTATTTTTGTAAGACCGGAAACCTGTAAAAACGGAAGTAAAAATGTAAATTCAGAAGTATAACCGATAACTGCGTGTTTTTAATTACAAAGCTGTGCAATTATATAGCAAAATTTTATTCCAACAATTACTTTTATCGTTAGGATCTCTTGAACCACACTGCCTGTGTCCCAAAACAGACTTCCTCTTTGTTTGTATGTAACCAGGTATTGACAAACTAGGTGAATCTAATCTTCCAGTAGATATCAATTTACTAAAATCCTGCTCAAGCTTATTCGAAATAGGTCCTGTAAAATACGTATCTGTATTAGTTCAGTTGAGGACATATGTTTCAATCAGTCACCATGTGGCTCTAGAAAACTTTTTGGGGACAGGTATTTGTGCTTAAATGACGAACAATAAAAACATTATGAGGTATAAATTGAAAGAAGAGTGCACGAATATTTAGCCATATTGTTCCGCAATTATTAACAAATACTTTTGAACTATTTATTAGGCGCGTTTAAGGTTACAATACAGGCTATTAAAGAGCGTAGCTATTGTTCCATTAACGAACCTTTAAAATGCATTAAGAACTGTATACAAGCTCCATTATGCAGAATTCTCGTCTTACGATTATCTATCGACAGCATCCATTCTGGTATGCCCATTACGTGTCTTACATCTTCCAGAAATTGAGCCCTGAAATGAAAAGAATAATATTGTTCAGCGATATTAATAAAAGTTGTTATTATAAATTAACGCGACGTTGGTATAATAATGTTATAATATTGCATTAACACAAGGAAAGAGGAAATTGTTCGTAAAAATCTGTGTTTTTTCTGTTATTTGTTGTTGTTTATCATTAATTATTTATGTTTTGGTTTCTTCTTTAGTTATTGTTTACATTCGACTATTTATTGTTTTCAGTTGTTCGCGTTAGTTTGTTTATGTTTTCCATTCATCATTTGTTATTGTTTGTATTTTTGTTTATCAGCAATTATTGTTTACACTAAATGGTTTGTAATTTGGTTTTTATTTTTTTCAGGTACCTTTTGCACTTTAACGTGTTTTTTTGTGCCATTTGGTTTCATAATTTATTGTTTCCCTATGTTAACGAAAGTGGTCGTAAAACTTACACGACAAATCGCGGCGGTTTTCGTATATTCGCGTATTTCACGATATCGTTATCGGGCTCGATGTTGGCGCAGGCAAATCGATTGCTGCCGAAATCTTTGTCATAGATAACGATCGATTTTCCCATAGCAGACACGGGTCCTTCGAGCGGGAAGTTCGGATCCACGAGGACTCGTCTTTCAAGGCCAATGTCAATAGGTCCGATGCGAGCGGAAATGTCGCCGACGTCGCACCTGAGTGGAAAATCGGGACCACATTCTTGTCTGTATAAATCCTCCTGAAAAGAAAATAAATTGATTCAACTAAAATGTAACAAAATTTTAAACCTCGCGTTATCACTGTTATAAAACAGTTTCAGACGTTTTGGCTACTTTTTCGTCATTTTTTTTTGTTTTTTCTGAAATAATTAGTTTTGCCAAAAACGAAGCACAAACAGTGGTTCGCCCCGTTTGCAATGCTCCTTTCAAAGCTATTTGAATGTTTTGTGTACTCAAACCGTAAACATTACTTTAATTAAAAGAAGCTCTTTTATGAAGCACTACTGCAGTCAGTGTTTTACAATTCTAATATTATTTTTTTCTACTTCTGCTTTTCAAATTTTTATTTTCCTTTTTTTTATTTATTTTTTCTTATTTTAGTCAGTAATGGTGCCACGAGGAGCGCATTTATTAAAATGAGGCATTACATCAAGAGGCGCAGCAAGTTGAGTGAAGTAAGGATTCCATCTGTAACCACCGGCTACGCAGCGCGTGTCTTGAACCTTGACTGCTGCATCCACTCCAACGGGATTTACGTATATCGCCCAATTGTGGTTCCGCGTCTGAAATTTTAATTTCATTTAGGTAATTACCACTTCGTATCAACTTAATCACCGCGAAGATTATAATTAAAAATAAATCAAGTTGCAATTTTTGCAAAAGTAAAAAAAAAGTAAATAAAAGTAAAGTAAAGAAATTTATTCTACTTCTTTCTTTTTTTGTCATTTTTGAAATAATTGACAAATTGTTAATTTTCAAATAAAAATTGTTGTTAACGAGTAATATTTAAATCATTAATTAATAATTATAAGTTGAAATGGAATACAAATAGCATTACTCCAATCATAGAGTGTGATGATTTATATATGATTTTGTCATAAAAGAATGCCGAATATGTCAGTTGTAAGTGTTTATAAAACGTTTATTAAAACAAGTCTGTTTCTACAATAACATGGAAAATTACTTAGTTAGTAAAACCATACTCATTGGAATGACAAATTTAAATTGTATGAATAAATCTGTAAGTCAATGTACATTAATATTCATATAAATCCTGCGTCGAAGAAAATGTTACTGTTTTAATCTTTAGATTATTTCTAATTTCAAGGCCAATTTCGTGTTTCAACGAAAGTCCATTTTTTTAAATTAATGAGAGATTAGAGTGATTAATTTTATTTAGCAATTATAAATATTAAGATATATACATACATATAATAAATGTATACGAAAATATATATATATATATTTAAATGGTGTATTATATATGTAAATACTATTTTTATGTTTCTTATATATATATATATACATATTTAAATATAACAAGTAGACATTATAAAATAAAATGTAAAGTTTATTGTACGTAAGTTAATGGTACAATATTTATTATGAATATACTTTTGTAATCCATATCATAAAAATTTTACAGGTTATAATAATAATGTATAATAAACGCGTATAATGTAAGGCAGAGTAATTTTTATATTATATTGTTATTTTCATATGCTTTTAATACTTTAATTAATAAAATTTCATAATATTATCTGTGCTTACTTTTTAGTCAAATTAAAAAGTTTTACTCTTCTTTAATAGAAAATGTAGAATTATTTGTTAATCATAGCAATATACTACTGAATAGTTTAGTTAAACCAGTATCATAATCATCAAATTCAATTAAATTAACTGTGAGATTCAGTTTTGGTTAAAATAACTATAATTTTAAGTTATAATGGCGCCAAAACTGAAACAATTGAAATATTCAGTAAAATTTACTAAGTTTGTTAATTCACGTAACATAATTGGCTACCACCCAGGCGAAAAAATCCAGAAGGGAATACCAAATAGGAAACCAGATGGGATCCCAATTGGGTAAAAAATTTTGGTCAGGAATCAAGAAGGGAATTAAAGATTATTATTAAAATGAAAAAAAAACACCCAAGTTTCAACAAGAATCGAACTCTGGATCGGCCACATACAAACCCAAGTTCGTAACCGCACGGCCACGGCGACTATGTGAGCAATAAATGAGTGTGAGAATGACTATCAGAGTGTTTAGGGGTATTAGCTGGGTTCTTATTTGAGAAATTTGGCTGAAATTACAAATGCTCTGATAGTTATTCTCACACGCATTTATTTATTTATGGCCGTACGGTTACGGACTTGGGTGTGTATGTGGCAGCTCCAGATTTCGATTCTTGTTGAAACTTGGGTGTTTTTTTTCATTTTAATAACAATTTTTAATTCCTTTCTGGATTCCTGAACAAATTTCTTTCTGGTTACCTATTAGGGATTTCCTTCTGGATTTTTTCGCCTGGGCATATTCTATACAAATATCTAATCTTTTCAGTTGGACCAACTAATTATTTTCAGTTATGGCCTATTTTATTGAAAATTAAGTTATATTTACTGAATATACTATTTTCTCTCTGAGTGTATATTAGAATTATTTTATGGATATAAAACAAAACATAATTACCACATTGCGATCGTTTTTCCCTGGATGTCTTAGTTTTATTTCTATTATAGTATCACTTTTGCTTTCATCATTGTACACGAGTTGAGTCTGAAATAAAATTTTGTTTAAAATTAAACATAAACATTATTATATTTGATTATAGCAAATCAAACATATGATAAACATATTCTTATTTATAGTGATTTTACATTAAAATTTTCCTTTATAATAATATAATCAAAATTATATTTTATTTTATTTTGTTATGTTTAATAAAAATCATCCATATAGTACATATAATAGATCATCAGAAACAAAATAATTATAATGAACATTTTTGTTCAATAATTATATATTCTTATAATTGTTTACAACTCCTTTAACAAAGCATTCAAAATATACAATTAAATTTGAATTATTAAGCAAAACTATTTATATTGCATGAATAACGAACTTCAACATTAAAATTACATAATGTTGCAACAAATGCTACAACAAAATTTGTAACAGTTTTAATAAACACATATTTAAAGTAATTAAGAATAAAAATGCATGAAATGTTTACTAAATCTGATCATTTATTTAACGATATAACATTGTAAAATGAGAAAAGTACTTTATATTTTCGCTTGAAGTGAATTCTAATGAAAACGGCTATGTACGTTTTAACAAAAGAAATTGTGTTATATTTTCTATGCTCACACAATTTGGTATAATACATAACAAAATATGAAATAAAATATTAAATCTGTCATTAAAATCAAAACTACATGTGTTATTTAAATTATATCAATACATTATTATGTATAATATAATATTACTTTATATATCAATACTAGTCATACATACAAATTTAAATTATTTACAATATATAATTGTATACATTTATATAAAAAAATTGCAATTATTAGTTGTAACTAAAAACTAATTTATATGTGTTTCGATTTCAGTTACATTCTACACAATTGTTCAGGAATCCACATTTTAATCATGCAGACTGCATTCTGCACTATTACAATACATAGCCTGTTATTATAGCAAACCATTTTATTCAGAATATTATTAATATATGAAATTAATAACAAGAATACGTACAACTAAAACATTTAAATAAAATTTTTATCAGTAATTAATGCAATCAATAGTATACATACTGAAAAAAATAAAGCATGAAAAATTAGTGTTTACAATACTAATTTGGGGCCATATGATACAAATCGTCGAAATTTATTGTTTTTAACAGTAATATATTATTATAATTCATTAATTATTTATGTAAATAACTTGATTTTATCGTGTTAAAAACAGTCAATTTTGATGATTTGTATCATATTACCCCAAATTAGTATTATAAACAGAAATTTTTCTTACTTTATTTTTCTCAGTGCAGCTTCTGATTTTTCACGTTATAAGTAATTACTCATAATAACATTAACAAAAATGAATTCATAAATTAATAATATTTGCTTTAAATTTCTGCATAAACGATATAACATTAAACAAGTCTCTTGAACCATAATAAACTAAAACATTTCATATCATACCATTCTCATATATCCATAAGCGTACCCTTTAGGATGATGAAATGATGCAATGGCTCTTAATTCTCTAGCTTCAGAAGGCGCATATCCTCTTTCTAATGTAGAACACGACCACCTGCAAACAACATTAGTATATAATAAAGAAAATTCAGATTTACATATACTACGTATATTGTACATATTTAGATTACTATACGTCGAGAAGTTGCCCTGCTGAAAATAAGCATATCCATTTATAAAATGTGTTTATCACGTGATAAGTCGTAAAATATATTACCAGGAAAAAGCATGTGTTATATATATGTTACAGCACATAAGTCAGGTAGATGAAACACCGTTTGTGATTTGAACCAATTCAGATAAGAAAAGATCTTGAGTGAATACATGCTCACAGATTCAATTCAATGATGAGACCATTTTTTCAATGCGTGTCTTACGTATTATTCCATATTTCAATTAATTCTTATATAAAAAGAATTTAAGATAAATGATGCAGTTTAAAATTAATTTAAGGTTTACAATTTTATTCTTATTACAATCAAAGTAATAATCTGCATGCATACATTTTGAATAAATTTTGTTATTACTAAATAAAAATGTCATTCAATGAACTTAACACAGCTTTACAAATGAAACAAGTTTTTACTTAAAACCATCTTCCTGTCGCTTAATCAATTAATTAGAAATAAAATATAAAAAAACTGTCACTGTGTCTAAATAAAAAGATTGCTAATATAATGATGTGATATTTTTTGTTTCGATGGTCTCCAAAGAATTATAAAGTTAAAAAAGCTTTGTGTTAAGTGGACGAGAATTATGGAATAGAACTTTGTTCAGGTTTTTATCATCAAATTGTCAGCAGAGAGAACATAAAAACTGAAAATTCAATTATTCATAAAAAATATGAACTTCTAGGTTTTGTACGAAAAAATAGAATTTAAAACTCTTTATATCATGCTCGTAAACTTTTCTTTAAAAGTAAACCAAATTTCACTGAGTGTATTAAAAATAACTAATTTTTAGTGCAAAATTGCAACGACGCGCAGTAACATTTTAATTGATTTTTTTTTAAATTTGTACGTAAACAATTTGAGTTGCGCGTCTTTTATAATGCCAGAAAATGAAATCAGTAATACTGAACATCGTGTACCGTAAGTTTTGTTCCTTTTTGTGTATTACAATGCTTCTTCCAAGAATACTTCTTGGTCCAAATAAAGGTAATAATGTGTCGTTATAAGTATCAATATATTTTCTTCTATTATCGAGCGTTCCAAATTTTCCACTCAGATCACCCATTTCATATTGATCTGTAGTTCCTTCTTCAGGTGGAGGCGTATCATTTGTATTAACGTTTAATGGGTTCCAGTGTCCATAAAGAGAGGTACCTTCGCATGGAAATTCTAAGTCGATTTCAACTGGAGTCTAAAAAGAAAATGCCCTTTTAATGTGATTTTTCTAATTCAATATATGATGAATTAACATTCACGAAATATGCTTTTTTTATTTTATAAACTACTTTTTCATTTTCATTTTCAATTTGCAAATGTCAAAGTATATGTATTTTAATGATTATTCATCGGGATCATTAAGGATTTACATTAGAGATTAAAACATTTGAATATAATTTTAAAAAAACAATTTGGAATAATATTGTGAAATAACATTATAATTTATGATGATAAAATGTATGCAAATTTATGTGAAAGGTATGTATATTTAAACAATAGTTATATATTACATGAATTTTAGAATTTTGTAATTTATTGTTTTTCATATGAATTTGAAATAAATTCCTTTTCAAATCAAATAAAAAAATTGTATTCGATTATAACAACATTATATATTTGATTCTACATTTATACTGAATTCATAGTATTTTTTTTATTATCATCTATTGTATAAAAAATATTATTTTATACTTTTCCGCTCGAATGCGCATCACGGATTCAATTATGATTAAATACACGAAACATTTCTAAGAATTACTTTTTATGTAATTTTGATAACAGAGTAAAAAATGTTTACTCAGTTACTAAATTAATCTTCATCAATTTCAAAATTTTTCGGACGAATTCTGTATTCAGCAATTTCAAATATATATGTACATATGTATAATGATTTCGAAGCAAATCGATTGGTTCATTAAAGCACGTTGCTCAAAGGAGCAAATTAGCCAATTTAAAATGTGCAAAACTTGTGAAGTCAATCTAATTTCAAATTAACATTATTATAAACGTTTTAATTCGAATATTAATTTTACAATCCTTGGACAGAATTATTTAAAAAAATTGAACGATTGTTACAACTTCTAAGTACAAAGTAACTATAAAATTAAATTTATAATGCAGTATCAAATCCATTTCGATGTTAAATACCAAACAGGAGAACACTAACGTTTAGATCTGTATTAATTTATGCACATATTTTTGCATATATAGAAATTGTATCACCATAAGCGAAAAATTGTTCGTGTTATATTTTATTTCTTTAAATATAGAAAATTACCAAAAAGTTATGTAGGATATATCCATATATATATACATATATATATTTGTTATAGAAACTCTATACCTTACAAATACAAAAATAGTATCTATGTATACATATGTATTATATATATAAAGTATTGTCTATAAAGTTATGTAAAAAATCTGAAAATAAAATATGATTCACATTTATTCCATTTCTTTTAAAACGTGTTTAAACATATAAAATACTTGTTATTTATAGTACATAAATTTTATAGCACGTACAAGAAAAGACGTTTTATATAATCGTGATAAGAAGTATCGTTTATTTTTAGAAATATTATTCTGAATATCTGAATTCATTTTATCATATATCTGAACAAAAAATGCACATCATTAAATATTTAATGCTTTAATTATCGATTATAATTGTGAAAGCAGCAAATGCTCGTATATATTGATTAAATTTGAACAAAATAATTTAATTAAATATCAATCAACTATGTCCATTAAAGTTTGCTGATATATATGTATACAATAAATATATTGTAGGGATACTGGGTTCGAGACTTTAAAAATGATTTGATTGGTGGGTTACGTGAGTGCTGATTAGCATCGCTGCTTTTTTACTGGTCAGTGGATGTTATGCCATTGATAGAGTGCATCACAAAAACTGTAAGTATCAAATCTTAATTCTATCAAAACTAAATTAATAACGATTGATATATAAACGATTATAGAGTTTTTTTAATCCAAAGATCCACTAAACTGTGGTTTCTTCGGTAAATAAAATCAAACATATTTTTGTTTATAAAGTCTATTCAATTCTGAAAAACATATGTTTTTGTGGTTGCCTCACCATAAAGCATAGTAAATGTTCTCCGTGTAAATAAATATTTTATATGTATAGCAAATATTAATTGGTTAAAATTTTAATCAAAAATTGCATGTATTTGCAAATTAAAACAATAACCGTAGCATGACATTAAACAATTTTAAATTCCAAATTGAACATATATTTTGCCAATTTTTGGTTCGGTAATGTTTATATTAATGAATTTAGTCATTACTTAATTATACTTACTTCGTTCAATTCAATTCATTATATTTTTTTTATTACCACTTAATCAAATGAATCATTTAGTTAAAACAAGTGTTTCTGATTATTTGATTGACTGAATTGTTTAATCATGACAATTGTACAGTAATGTTCAATTATAAGAACTACCCTTATCAGTGAATAATATTGCCGGAATGTTAATATATTTTTGGGGTATTATTGTATTTTAAAAGTAAGAGATTGTTATAAAAATATATGAATATTATATAAGAATATTATATTAAATAATATCCTTTGCCGATAAGAATTATTATACATTATACATATAATATTAATATATTAGACACTTAACAAAAATACTTTAGTTATACAAGTTAATACTGTACTGTAATGTAGCAATTTTCAAAATATTTGTTATTATATTACAACGTTTTGCTACGTATAAACAAAAATGTCCATAAACTTCATTTTTCCATAAACAAAGTACTTATTTCAACAACACTTTCTTAATGACTCTTCATTTACCATATGAACGTGATATCCACTCATTTTTCCCGTTAAGCCTTCCAAGTTAACTTCAACATCGGTGATATCATATTCACTTTGCTGAATAAACTCCAATTTCCCTCGAACCGATGTAGTTTCGCCATTTCCAAACCAGTCTTTCGCGACTGCTTTTCGACGATTAACTGCGCCAATTCTGCAATAAAATAAATAAATAAATATAAATCGCTCGAATAATAAAGAATTAAAAAAATAAATAATTAAATTAAGCCCTCGAATGTTCGAATTGCTAATGAAATTATATTTACATGGAACAACCGAGTCTTTCTCCACGCGCCTTCGGTCCGTGGTCATCGTAAATGACCAAACTTTTGCCTAAAATACTAAATGGTCCTGATAGTGGTAACAATGAGTCTGTATAGAGTTTGCGGGTCAGTCCAGGTCCATCAAGTTTTCGTCCCGCGATATCCAAAGTTCCGTGTCGTGTCAGGTCGCCTAAACGACAGAGGTTGATTTCGGACATCGAACATAATTCAGGATGATCGGAATCCCATTCTACCTAAAAAAGTTATTACATTAGGATAATTAATGGAAGGAATAATGTTTAAAATTATGTGTGATACGGATAATTGTAATTAAAACTATAGTAAAAAAATGAAAATGAGCCGTACACTATAACTCCGTGCTGTAAAATCACGCTCAAAGAGTGTAATTTTACACACTAAGTGTAAATGTTACACAAAAAATGTAATATTTTTATTACATACAGCGTGTAAAACTCCTATATAGGTAGATCTGTACAGTGAGGAATCAAAAAATCATATATTATATATTATATTATATAAAGCATATATTATTTAATCCATATTTAAACACAAAAAATTTTGAAAAGTATGAACTAAATAAACTTACAACTATAAAAGCATTTAGAATTACTTTTAAAGAATGTCGTTCAAAAGTGAGGTTATATTTGATTACACCTAGCTGTGTAATTTTACATACGTCGTGTAACATTTACATAATGTGTAAAATTACACTATATAAGTGTGATTTTACAAAACTAGGTTTACAGTGTAGGTTTA
>JABFQC010003342.1:0-14301 GCA_022817085.1 Psilanteris sp. ZL-2020
TGTGATTGTTAGTTGTTTTTTTTTTGTGTTTTTTGTTTGTTTTTTTTTGTTTGTTTTTTTTTTTTTTTTTTTTTTTGTTTTTGGTTTTTTTTTTTTTTTTTTTTTTTTTTTTTTTTTTTTTTTTTTTAATAATATCTATGGAACAAACATTCATTTTAAAAGTTTTCATATGTAAATACTCTATTTTGTATCGTATATCATTGATTTATTCCTGATAATTTAATAAAATTAAAATTCAATCTTCTTTTTTGAATATTTGACTCGATATTGGCTGATAGAAAATGTTGCATAGGTTTAGATAAAAATTGAAAAAAAATGTAAACAAAGTGTTAAACTTTGGTTACGATATTTTTTTAATTAACGCAAATTTTTTTAATTAAAATTATAGTAAAATTACATTGACTTGTTATCATTTTAATATACAAAATAAAATACAATTATTTTCATTTTGCTTAGACAACGAAAAAGAGACTTTTTTATAATTAAATATGATAATAACGGAATTTTTTAAATATATTTATAAGAAATACGCTTTGCTGATATGATTAACTTGTGAATACCGTGTGAATTACAAAATATAGTTTTCTAATAAACATATATAATTAATTTAATTTATGAACTTTTTATTACATATTATTCCTAATAGCATAAATGTCATATATTTATAATATTTTTATGTATATATCCTATTATGTAAATATACGAAAATTAGATTAATATATTTATTATGATATTTACATTAATCAGTAGGTTTTCTTTTATTTTTCGACCTTAATTGCATAAAATTGAAATGTATTTTAAATAATATATATTTATGTAATACTTGTATATTGCATGATTTATGATGATAAAATTCGTATATAGTTAAATACATATAAAATTTTTGGTTAATTGGTAGTAAATATTTTATATATATATATATATTTATAAGATTTTTTTTTAATATTTATTTTAAATTACTTTTATCCAGATCTACTTTAATGGTTTATAATATTTTGTTAAACATTACAGGTATTCACTGAACAGATTAATATAAATAATAGTAATTAAAATTTTTAATCTGAATTTAATATGTGTACATGTCATACCGAAACATAAAAATTAATTATAACTAATAACGAAATATATATATTTATAATGCCTCAAAAGATTTTCTATAAAAATACTGCTTCATCGGGTTCATTTTAAACAACTTAATTAAAGAACACGTATTTCTAATTTCATTCTAATAATAAAATATATATAAGCATCGAAAAATTAGAAAAGATAATATAATTAAATCGACAACCAGTGTGACGTTAAAATAAATTTTACAAGTGAAATTGGTGGCACAAAAAATTTAATTTTCTCAGTCATAAATTAATTTTTCCAGCAAAATTAGGAAACTTTGATGTTTTCTTTCATCAAAAATTGAGATATTTCTAATATAATAATAATCGTATTGGCAACTAATTAAAAAAACACTTTCTCTCGCACGGGTCCATTTGGTGCGTTGAAATTGATTTACGAGACAATATTTGGTGCTTAATGGACATCTAGTAACACTTTCTCTCTACATGTCACTTATTCGAGTGCCCAGTAAGCTCTACTTACATTATACGTATATAGCATATTCTGCAACTTTTTGTTCCTAAAATTCTAAATCACTTCTTTCTGATTCAATTGTGCATCCACCGGTAAAATAACGGAAAAAAAAAGAAAAAAAAATATAATAAAAAATAAAATAAATCACTTTTCTAAATAAAAATTAAATTGATGTGATTCGTAACAAAATAAACTAAAATTTACATTTTCAATTACTTATAATTGATAACAAGCAAAAATAAAATTAAAAAATTAATTTGATTAAATTATTTCTTCATCCGTTCTTACTTCGAAATAAGAATTTATCGGGAAAACAAAAAATAAAAACAAAAACAATAACATTTGAAATAAATGACCTCTGATATAAACGTATTCAACCACATAAACATATTCCTTTATTATGAATGTGTATTTTCTTTCCGGATAGCCAAGTATGATAGAACAGAGATTACGATTAAAGAGAGACAGGAAATTCTTGCTTCTCTATTCTTCTCGCTCGTTTATATACCGTTACCCCGACGGGTGGAATACCAGAACATCAGTTAGTTTTGTAAGGTGCTTTACGACTGAAGATATTTTTTTTGCCTTTTTAAATGTCTTTGTTCGCGTACACAATGTTAATATCAGAGTATTGTTAATTTATTTCGAAGGGATATCAAACATACTAATACTAATTTAATAATGCACCGGCTCAATGAATTGTTTATTCGCGAGGAAGTAGTAATTATTGCAATCTTTTGAACTGAAATTAAACGATTTGTAACAAATACAACGTAGGATTGGAAAATTAATGTCCCCTTTTTTTCATTCTGATTGCAAAAATTATATTTCCATCGAACTAATCCGGAAATACGATGTGAATCGAGCAAGGTTAATTACTTTATCATACCAACTGGGTAGTTATCGAATCGCGTTAAAAGACTAGCTTCTAGGAATCAAATCTGCTGTATGTAACATTTCATTTCATTCTCATTTCTCTACGTGAGTTCTCCCATGTCCTCTCCTGGCATGTCCCGCGGCGGAATCGCGAGCACGTTTTCCAATTCGCATTGCAGCGAAATGGAATCTGCGTTCCAGTGCAAACTAAGTCGGGATATCTACTCCAACAATGCAAAATGCTTTTCAGGTATTTGTCCGTTGCGTATATAAGATATTAAAGTTTTCGGCGCCAAATAAAGGAAACCTTTCTGATAGATATATTTATATATATATATATATATATTTATATATATATATAAGTCTATAGATACAACTGAACAAACAAAAATTTTCTCCAATTCCGAGGAAGAAAACCAACATTTCAATTTTGAAAAATAATAATGTATATGTAAATATTTTAGATTTTATTATTTTTTACGGTATTATACATTCTTTTTTTTATATATGATATAGGAACTTACAAGAGCAATAATTAAGAAAGATTTTAAATATTAATATATTTATATCCATACTGAAGATGAACTATTTATGTTTAATAAACTGAATTTTTTTTCAATAATCCTACAATAACTTTATTTAACTTTATTATTCATTAATAATGAGAATATGGTTTATCAAAAATTGGCTTGAGCTAATTAAATTTTGTACCCGTAATGAAAGGGTTAAATAAATAGGATTTTATGCAAAATAAATTTATTTTTTAAATCTACACTTTTAATGTAATTTCAAAATATTCAGACATGCTCTTTAAAAAATTAAAATTTCAGATTTGGAATTTTTTTTAAATATACAGAGAGTAATAAACGAAAGTGTATTTAATTGATTAAAGTGTAAATTCAATTAACATTTTAATACTTTTGAATTTTAAAATGATCTATTGCATTTTGTATGTTGACATGGCTTGTAATTATCATATATAAAATAACCTACCCCTTACAAAACAATATATGTAAATATTAATACTGCAATATAGTTTAGATATATTACAGTACTTGAAGGAAAAAGTAGACGGTAGCACTGCTAAAAATATATAATATGTGTCTTATTTAAGACACAAAGTGACTGATTATAGACGCCTAAGTGTCTTAATCAAATACAGAATATCGTGAATTAAGACACTGGTGACTTAAATAAGTCACTTCGTGTCTTAAAAAAGTTACATTTAAGACGCTTTTTACTAGCAGTGAGGACCTTCCAAATTAATAAGAAGAGAGCTTGTTCACGATGAGGACAAATTACATCAAAGAATGTATCAAAAATTAGATGTAATATATATATAACAGTAAAAGAATATTGCTTCCGCTGTTACCAGCAAATAGAGAGGAAGTTGATTATGTCATAAAGGAAAATAACCATAAATTTTAGTAAATGATGGCAACTTACAAATAACATTTATTAAATTTATTTCATTCAATAAATTAAAATTGTTTATGCATTTATTGTTACGAAATAATTAATTAAGCCCACTCGATGCCCTCTTTTCTACTTGGAAAACTTTATTGGTACACGTTGTAAACATTTAACAAAATCCATATACAAATTAATAAGAGTCCATAATAGTATTTTTAAGAAATGAATACCATTTTCGTATTATATATACTGATATGTACATATTTAATGTATAATATAATGTATATATAATTACATACGTACAAACATAATAATAATTAATTAAGTTGACATATTATTCTAATCTATGAAATTTTTAAGTAAAACATTAATTGTCATTTTAAAAAAAATGCAATTAAATTTATTTAAATAAGCTTTATTAAATAACATTATATTGTATATGTATTTCTTAACTTATATCCAGATGAATAATTGTTAATAATTGAACACGAGTAAATTTATGCAAAATTTAATCAATATTAGAGTTATTTTTGATCAATTTTATTTAATTTCTTATGCAATACACTCCTCTTTAAAATTATAAGTTTTGATTGAAATTATATGATTAAATTATGTATAGTAAATATATATAATCTTAATAATTAATTAATAACATACATGGAAAGAAACATTTTATTAAAAATTACTAGCAAAATATTAAATGTGTGATAGTAGTGTTCTATATTTAAATTTTACTTTAGTAAAAATTAGTAAGTATTGCACATATTTTAGTCAAATTTGCTGAAGTTTTACTAACTTTACTAACGTATTAGTAAAACCTACTAACATTTTAGTAAAAATTGCTGAAGTTATATGTATTATTTCAAAATATAACACTTCTGTCACACAATTGATATTTTATGAGTAATGTTTAATACTTTTTTTCTTTCCCTGTAATAAGTAAGTAAAATTTACCTTGTCGATTGTTATATTTTGTAAATTTGTTGTTTTTACACAAATTTCAATATTACCGAATGATTATATTCGTAACTTAATATTAATTGTAAACATTATAAAGATTTTAAATTACTGTTTTTATACAAACATATTTCGCAATTATGTTTTTATATTAATTTAATAAAATATTTCAAATAAAATTTTTAAAATAAAATTGTTAAACTTATTTATTTCAAATATTACCTTTAATACTGTACATTTTTGCAATATTTATTAATTTTATTTATTCAATAATAACGATTATCTGATTTTGACGTGCAAATTTTAATTCTCAAATAGCAACAAAACCACATATAAATATAACTATTTTGTGCTGTTTGTAAAACTTAAAAGGAAATAATTTTAATCAAACAAATAAATTAATTTAAAATCAACATACACATATTTTTCAAAGCTTTACAAAAAATACAAATAATTGGTTCCGTTCAGTGTAACTTAAAAATAAAATTCTAATTACATTTCCATAACATTAACTATATAATTCACAAATGCACTATCGATCACTGAAAGCGAATAATTTCTATAATTAAAGATTGTATTAATAAATTATAAAATCACATTTATATTCGTTAATTTAAAAATAACTAAAAAACGTTATTTTCTTTCAATTTGATTAAATCAACGAATGTCAAGTAAAACACTAATTAAAATATCAGTTCGAATGATAATACAACCAAATTGTTTTAATTTTTCAAATTTTGAATCATAGTATTTTTACAGTTTATGTATGAACATCTGTCAGTAATACAGAAGTCTGATATAAAATTTATTATTTGTGTAAAAGCATTTTCATGTAATTCGGAAGATTGATATCAACTATAACTGAGTATTTTTATTAAAACAAAGAGAAAGAGTGTTATATATATGAATATAATAGCAATTTTATTTTATTTTTTTAAGAATATAGTAATGAAAAATGCTGAGTAAAATTTATTTTATTGAAACAAATTAATCAGAGTATAATAATCACATTTGTAGAGCGGACACCTTTTTATAAAAATACATACGACGATCATTATCGAAATTTGACGTTTCACTTTCAATTCCGATGACATATAATAGTAAATATTGATTAATCCAAGCATGAATAACAGATATTCGATAAAACATGTAACATCTACGTATTGGACACAACGTACTCAGTAGCATGTTGATTTGTCATTTATAATTGTTTTGTAAATTGTGATTGCAATTGTTTTGTGGATTATTCAGGGAAATATTATACCATTTAATTAAAAAAAAGACAATAATTTATATTATGTTTGGTAGTTAAAGAACGATTTTGTCTAGTCAATTATTATAAAATACTCAGAAAATTATAAAATATTATATTATTAATATTAAATATTATTAAAAACTATTATTAAAAAAAATAAAAAGTATTCTAACTATTATTTATTAATATAGCAATTCATTGCAAATTTATAAATTAATAATTAATTAGTCAATCAAAAATTTGTAACACATATATATTCATTTTATTTTAGTTTTCAATTTATTTATTTATTCCTTAATTACAAAATGATATTTGAATGGTACTAGTGAAATTGGTTTGAGCCGGTGCACCAAGTAGTTTGCGTGTATAAAGGTTCGTTCCACACTTTACCCTTAAAAAAAGTATTTTTATACTGTAAAATGAAAGTCTATTTTATAGCAATTAATAATTTCGAGAAAAGTTGTGATTTCCAAGATAAGTAATCAATATTGGTACATGCTTCGTCCAGATACACTTTTAAAATCGGTTGATGGTATGTACACCCATCGCCATCGATTCGTGCCCCCCTAGATTGTTAGTTCCATAAAAATAACACATGAATAGATAAGGTAAGAGCAATCTAGGGGGGCACGAATCGATGGCGGTGGGTGTATGTAAAAATTATATACAAAAGAATCATTTGGTGGAATGTTTTGAATATTCACATATACTTATATATAGTATAAAAGTTTATATTATAAGCATTTATCAATCATCACCGATTAAACTCATGTACTTACTCCAGGAATCGAACTCGTTGCGTCAGCCCTCACAGCTGAGACTAGACTGGTGCTATATTGTATTTAGTGTTATAAATAATATTGTAAGTAATAAATAATATAATATGATTTATAGTCTACTCTGTTCTTAACAATCAAGCACGGGGAAATTAAAATAAATTTTAAGATTAACAGATTGATAAAGTTTATATATTAAATAATTTATATTACAAGATAAATTTGCATTTATATTTATTATACAATAATTTAAATCATTGTATGCACTTATAGTGTGTTTATTTAAATTCAATAAATATATACAATTTAATAAAATATAAAATACATAATTTTTGTTTAATTTGTTTCCAATATACAATGCGTATATTATATAATATAGTTCACTCATTATAAAGAAATCTGATTTGTGAGATAAGTTTTTTGAGACAAAATTTGGCTTTCAGAATGTTAAATTTCTTATGTAATAATAGGATTATAATTTATAATTTAAGTTTGAATTTTAGAAATTACTTTTATTGTATAATTCTAAATAAGCTTACATATATATTTGATATAATTTTTGTATTAAACATTAGTTTTACACTATAAAAGAGTCCTATTTATTATTTTTAAAACTATTACTTTATACCCTTTTATAAAGGGTAACTAAATCATATTGATACAGTTCTACATAATTTGTTCCAAATAATTTAATCTTTTGTATTAATCGTATTCTAAATAGTTAAATTTTTCTAAATAATGATGTATAATTTAAACAATATCATATAATCGGAAAATAATACTGAATAGACCGTATTTGTTACATTTTATTAACAATTTTTTATATTTACACGCAAACGAAATAAAAATATATTTCATTTGAAAAACTCATTTATTACTGGTAAACAAGTTTAAGCTTCCGATAGCAGAATATTTAGGTTCTTAAAATATTTTAACCAAACTACGACTATATTATCCGGGAACAACAGCAATCAAATTCGTAGAGATAAGTGAATGGATATTTGCATTTTGTCTGCCAATCAAAATGAATGGTTCTAGTGGCGGTATGAACCAGAGATTAGAATAACATCATCAAAAAGACTACACCAAATGAAAACAAGATAAACGTAACTCGAAATGTCCGCTCTCGATTTTCAAAAGTTACTTTTGATGGACGGATGATTTTCGATGGCTTATAGCTTAAAAATGTATTCAATTTCAGATTTTACTGGATGTGAAGTTGATCGTATACGATTGGACCCGTTATTATCCTATTAGCAAATAACATTTATGGTGGGGGATGTCGTGAAAATATCAAAATTCTTGTAAATTTCGAAAATATATTAAAATGCTAGTATATATGAACAATGGTTACATTTATAATCATATATATTTATAATTTATAAATATTGTATAATTTCCAGATCCATCAATATTTAGAAGTTTAACGTTTCTTAAGTGTATATAATAGTGTATATATATAAGTGTAATAGTTAAATTAACTATTTCCTATGTGAATGATTTTCCTTAACCATAAATATAATTTCTTTCAAATATAATAAATTATCATATATGAACTAAACAAAATTACGGAAATTAAAGCTAATAAAAAATTGACAAATATTCTATACATAAACGTTTCAATGTTTTGTTTATAGAGGTTAGAAATTGGGGACAAATGAAATGGGCACCATAGATCACGTGATATATTTAGAGCACCAAATAATATTGGTGTACAAAATATTTTATAATTATAACCAATTGAATTATTTTTCATAAAAGTATCTTTTTAACTTTCAATTAAACACGCAGGACAAATTGTTTAACATGTTCTTAAAGTTCAATATGTAGTATTAAAAATACGCTGTAACTGACAGGACAAAAAAAATTTAGTTAGAAAATTCATTAAATTTTACTGTAAACTTCAGTAATAACTAACTGAAATTTAGATCTGTCCATGAATTAAAGATTTTTTAATAATATTTCCCGAAACGGTAAATTTTATTCAATTTTGTCTGCGTGATTTTTTTGAATATATGTTTTCTTTAGTGAATTCCTGCAATGTCGTATGGCATTTAAAATATTTTGTCCATATTACAAAATTTTTGAACGTAACCATTGAATGTTTAAACCTTAAACATTTATTTGGCATTGATCTGAGCAATATTGGCAATCATTTGCAAAAATGTAATATACCCTCAGCGCGTGACTTCCGAGTAAAATTTTTGATAAATAAAACGCGAAACTTATTACTGCTCTTGGAGTTCAATATCGAGGGACACTTTTCGTTTCGTCACTAAATTGAAAATAGAAACGGCCCTGCAGCGTTTGGACCAGACGCATATTTACGGTCCACCGTAAATAAAACGTTGCTGAACTCCTGCACCCGACGATCGCGACAATTCACAGACTATTTTCGTTTTTCTCCGCCTTCGACTGCTCGATTTTTCACGCAACTTGTCTCCTACATGCGAGCCACCTTTCGAATTATTTGCGCGTACTTGAATTATGTCAATATTGTATTTGGGCCACATCACACTCAGATTTATAAATAGCTTCATATCGAAATAGCCGGTAACACGTGGCAAATGATAATCCAAAGGATATAAAAAATGAATTCCGTTGATAATCTACTATCATCCGTATTTTTCTTTCCTTTAATATTAAATATATATATTTACTATATATATATATGCGTGTGAATAATTTATAATAATTAATAGGCAATTAATTTTCGAATGCGGTTGAATGGAAAATAATATCGATAAATTATGTATGTTATTTTAATATAATATAACCTGGAAAAGATGGATGATAATTTGGCAAATTATATATTAAACGCGATTGGTGAATATACATATTTTTTTTACAATTTTCAATTTTACTAATAACACCTTAATTAAATTTTAGGAATTATATTAAAAACGTGTATAATTTATTACAGTTATACATTAAATATATATTATTTAATATTTTTTGTAAAATAATGGCCCCCCAAATCCCCCCCCCCTTTAAAATAGAGTCAAACCCAAAACACAAGGTCCTGGAGGGCCCTGGTACTGTAGTTTTCGGGTTTGTCCCCGAACACACCATTTCGATTTTATATATCATTGCGTAAATGGGATTCAAGCAGGCCGCTTCACTATAAAAACAAGTCTTCTGATAGTGTTTTTCAAACGTTCCTATGTATTAAAGTGTTCTTTAATACTAACGTTTGTATACATCCAAATAGACCGTTTTAAACGTTTTTAAATAATAACACTTACAAGTGTTCCAAAAAGCTTCAAAAACGTTTTCTACGGAACACTTCTTTTTACAGTGTTGTCCCCATACCCTGTTATAGACAAAAATATGTATTATTATATGATTTAAAAATATATATATGTATGAAATAGGAAAAAAATATGAACACTATTGAAAGATATGAATCGCAGATATGTATTATGAATATATAAAGGATCTAAAGGATGGTTTAAAGTAAAATTAGATTATATTTATATTATGTATGAAATAATAACAGAGAAAATAACATTTTATTTCATATTTGTGCAATATAAATGTATTGTAATTAATATATAGCCCGGATGGTATTATTCTATATTATTTATTCATTAATTTATTTTTTCATATTCATTTAAATTAAATACATTATTATTATATTTAATATACTTAATATATATAATTTATATTAATTTTAATAAATTATTAATTTGTAAATAGTTTAATCAAAAGATTTGTATACATTTTTAAGACAATGCAGAAGTACGATAATGTAATTTTTATATAAATAATTTAATGAAATACTGACTTTCAGAGTTAGAATATATTTATTTTGCTATTGTTTAATATACATGGAGAAAAATGTTATATAATAAATCATCACAGTTTCTGGCGTTTGAATGTTATCTTGAAGAATATTTAAAAAATTACTATACCCCATTAAAACAATATATATTATATGGTTGTTTGTAATTATATATATAATACAAATATAATAAATATAGTTTAATGTATACATAATAATACATTCTTTAAATTGGATTTGATATTTTTTTCACGATGAATTCATAATTTATTTATATATCAATTATAAAAATAAAAAAGTAATAAATTTATATAGAGAACTAACTCATATGATTGATTTAAACTTGATACTTAAATTGATCTATTTTTTCGGAAGAAATCTTCATACAATTTTTTATCTTAAAGGAAGACCCAAACAGGATCAATGCAAATGGCTTAATATTGTCCCAGTACTGGCACCAAAGTTGCCAATACTATTACAATTGTAAACCAACGTAGATCCAGTAATGTACCATCGTTGGAATGATAACGTCAACCCAATACTGTTACCAGTATTCTACCCGTACTAGTTTCCGAACTGTTAAGTACTGGTTATTATCTGGCACATTATTAGTATTGTATTAGACTATATAATACAAAGTGCCATGCCTGGCTCAACTTTGGCACTTTACTGCTTATCAATTCTGGTTCAGCTCAGTTTTGCTGCTATTTCGGTTGTTAACCATAGTGTGGCCAATACTGGCACATACCTGGTTGCCATAATCTGGTAACCAGTGCTGTGCCAGAATTAGGATATTTGTTTGACTCTGGCATAGTCTTCCTGGGACATTACTTTTTGTATGTATTTAAATTGTTAATTTACACAATTAAATTGAATTAAATTAAATTTTGAAACAGTCTAAAGTCTCTATTGTTCATGTCAAAATAACTTGTATCATGTATAATATATTTTAACGTCATTATTTTAATTTATATCTTCTTTATAGGTATATTCTTGATAATAATTTTAATTTTTAACGACTCCAAAATAACTACAGACGTTGTTTAGTGAAATATATATAACCCTATTTCTTTTAATTAATTTTGTTTTAATTTTGCATAAAAAATTCCATATTAGTTCAAAGATTTTCTAATTTAAATCTATAATATTAATTTGATGCATTATGAATTATATTTCACAATATAAATATATATTTTGAAATAAATATGTACATGTTCATATACCAGTACTAATTATTGAGTTTATGCCAAGTTTTGGGCCAATATCGGCATAAGAAAGGAACAATTTAAATTATTGTTCGAAAATTTGTTTTGAGTGAACAAATAATATGACTTTGAGACAAGATTTTTCCATATCTAAGTCTACTCTACAATATTGCACCAAGTCATATTATACATCGGTTGCCAGCCTTCTGCCAAGCTTGGCCCAATTGAATGATAGACCATCGTAATTTCTACGTGAGACGTTCTTTACAATCTCCATCTGAACTCTAGAATAACTTTTAAATTAGTCAAGTTTCAATGCCGAAGAAGAAACTTAATAAATTAATAAATAGTTTGAAACGGAATTTCAAATTAAAAAGATCGTCTGATAAATGTTGTTAGCAGTAGAAAATTTCAAAACAAACTCGAAATAATTCCTTTCGCTAACGCTGCTTCAAATTCTTCTTGAAATTTTCGTAAATTCAATATGTTTGCATAATATTTCATTAAATTGAACGTAAATTGAATCGTAAAATTGCGACGGTAAAATCCTGTAATTATACATAATTCGGTTAATTACCTACACAAAAATTCATCATAAAATTCGTTAATAACAGTATCGATGAGACCATAAACTATTAAGTGTAATGTGATTTCTTCATTGCGTGTGATTTCTTTTTCAAAGTAAATATCCAATGATAAATCATTATTTTTCCACAAATCTTGCGCTCCTTATTTTACGATCCGAGTCATTAATTTTATGTTACAATTTTCTCAGTTTTATGGTTGTATGGAAATATTTAATAATAATAAAAAATTGCATGTTCTTATTTAATGCATAATGAGCATATTTAAATTAATGGCAAAATGAAAATGATACAGCATTATTTGAAAAAAAGACTATTATTGTAATCTATAAATATGTACGTCTCGAAATGTATGTATGTTCTTAAATTTCTTAAATATTATTCACAACTTTTTTTTCTTGTTTTACAAATTTTACATTCAACCGGATGATTACAAGATTGCATAGTATTTAGTTTTTTATAATAAATAGACAAAGTGTTTAATAATAAAATGTAATAGTGTTTAATCATGTTGGCATGTGTATACTTGTAAATACACAATTAACATTTGTGATTTTTTTGTTAAGATTATAATCAGATTATGAATAGAATTTTGCTAAATGCAATTTTTGTTAAAAGTAACATTTTCTATGTAGCTTTTTAAATTATTCCTTTCATGACAAAAATTAGATTTAAAATTTTGAAAGTAAAAAGTTTTTCTACGTTGACGAAGTTCAATAAACGTTTTCTATCCGACAAATAAGATAACGCGTTAACAAATATTAGCGAATTTGAAAAATCCCTGTAATCAAAAGACCTAATACAAGAGTAAATTTTATATTCATTTGTTTTGAAAACTTTATAAAAAAATTATACAACAAAACATAACTTAAAATTTATTTTTTTCTAATTTATAATTTATAATTAATTTCTTGATTTTAGATGCTTAAATGAAATGCTATTTCTAAGAATATTGCACAAAATATCATTTCAATGTCAAATTTCAAGAAAATATTAGAATACTATAAATCATCTAAATTCTGAAAAAAATCGTTTAGTTTTTATTGACAAAAACGCGCGTTATATTCTTAATTGGTACAAATTATACACGTAGAAAAATGTAATATTGTAAATTAGCATACTTCTAGCATTTTACAGATGTCTTATTTAATTTTACAAAAATTACTATACTTTATAAAGAAATTTCTTATAAGATACAACTAATTTCTCAATGCGATATTATATTGTGCAGAAAATGTACAATATTTATCGAAATGGTTGTCTCAATATCCCAGAAATGCCAAAATTATAGTCACTTATCTTATGTGTATATTATCCTGTGGTAAACGCTTACTATTAATGGATCTGTATTTTCCATGTTCACATAAATAAAGAATTAGAAATATAAATTATAAATAAATTTTGAAAATAAAATATGAAATAAATTAATTTATTATATAACCAAATACATCAAATAAGTAAATGTTTAATTAAATATATCCTCATTTGAAAACTACAAAATTAATTTGAATATGAATATATGGAAATATGGAAAAGCAGAAAGTTTTTGATTCTCATATCTAACCGCATATAAATATATATATATATATATATATAGATATTTAATATAATTTAATTATTCTTAGTTGTAATGTTTTACTAATATTTATGACAGTGCAGACTGATTTAATAAGTAAAAGTATTTGCTTAAACTCCACTGCTAGAATGTTACATTCTATTTTATGACTTTTTGAAGAGTTTCATTTCATCTTATTTTAAAATACTTTATTTGTTGTACATTTTATTCTTTTTGCTTACTTTCATGTCAGTCTTACTTAGTTCATAATTTGAAGTACTTGTTCATAAATATTTGTTGGTTCATTCGTAT
>JABFQC010003343.1:0-12427 GCA_022817085.1 Psilanteris sp. ZL-2020
ATTAATTAATTAATATTGTGTTCATGCATTTACAAATTAATCAATTTAGAAGCATTATAATTTAGTTAATGTTTGTATTTAAATGTACTTATTGGAATATGAAACTAATGCAAACCATCCGATTCTTTTTGTTATATTAAATTTTGTTAATGCAAATTAAATTAAATTGCTAATATGTTTTATATAATAAATATATTATATACGTTTATTATCATTATTAATGTAAAATCATAAAATAATTATAAATATTATATCTCTAATTATTATATTATAATCATTAAAATATATAAATAATGGACCAATACGTATTTATAATTTATTACAAACATTATTGTTTATGTCCAGGCGACTTATAATTTTCAACTTTCGATATAAATTTCTGTCGTTAAATTTCGTGGGACTGCATGAAACAAGAGGGTGCTATTTGAAGGCTGAATTTTCACATACAGGAAATGTCGAAAGAAAAATATAACAAACAATAATGTCTAGTAACTGTACAAGCACACATTGTTTCGCGGTTTTTATGTTCATTCCGATTGTTTACTCGGTACTTTTCGGAAATTTAATTAAATTTTTGAAAACAAACACTTGTCGGTTCTTACATGTGCAATTGAAAGAGCCGTGTAATTGATGGAAACTATATTGAATAAAAAATTTTCTGTTATCGAATTTTACGCCACAGTGTTTAATAAAGTTACAAAATAATTTTATACGATTTATTTTGATTGTAGGAAGGTCTTTGGATTATTATCAAAAATAGTTGACTGTAAATGTGTAAGTAACATTCGAGTGCCAAAAATACGAAAATATTAAATTTTCTGCATAAATTTGACAAAACATACAAAAATTTGTATTATATTTTCATATAAACTGTTGTAAGTAATGTCATTATAAACAAGTACATGAATTTATGATACATATTATTAATAAATATAAGAAATACTCGTATAAAATAGTAAATAAAATACTAGTATAAATATTATACATACTACAAAATGATTACATATATAATCCTTTCGAATATATAATATATTTATTCTACAACTTTGTATACATGTCATCATTTATTTTGGATTTTATAAATGTTTTATGTACTTTAAATCGAATTGGTGTATGTAATAAATAATAATATTATTTTATATACATTAATCGTTTATAATAATTTTCTATTCTAATGTAAAAATGGTAAAATAAAATAAAAAATATTATTTTAATTATTCATTCTTTCTAATAAAAAACTAATCAAAAAGTTATACCAAATATTGCATTATTCAAGTAGTTTTATATTTTATAACAATATACAAAAACTGTTCAAAAGTGATTTTATTGTTTTTATCGAAATTAATATTTATATAAAAAATACTAAAATAATGTAATAGTATATAGTAATAGTTTATTAGTATTTAAATTTGCAAACTATTTTCATTTATTTTATTATATTAAATTTTATGATTTTAAACAACATTTGTATTACAAAAAATTACTATAATACGTTATCACTGTACGAAAAAGGCGTAGAAGTTACGTTACAGTATAATCTTATTATTCATGATTAATACCGCATTTTGTAATAACGTCAATATTGTATTTATTTATATGATTAATAAAATGTCTTCGAATAGCTACTAATCAACGAATTAATTTATAATTCTACATTTATGTAACTTTAAAGAAAACCAATTTTATGATAAAATATAATGCCCATGTTGTATTAATGTTCCCAGTAGATATTGAAAAAATACGTTCAATTGATGTTAAAAAATTATAGAAATTTCAAAGTTACAAATTGATTTAAAGTTGGTACTGTTCGTTTTTATCTATAGTTATAATTTTAACATACAAAAATGTACAGCATTGTCATTGTTTCAGATAACATCAAGTAAAAATAATAAAAGATAAGATCGATTTAACGTAATAACACCATTGTACAAAAGGTACAAACGTCAAAGTTTAATCACAGATTAACAATCACAGATTAATAGTTATAGTTTTAACATATTCAAAAGTTAAAAAAGTTAATATTTAAATACAAATTTACGTTTATTAACAATATATATTAGCTGTCGGAATATTTGATTAATTCAAAATTGACTTTAATTAATTTAAGATAAACAAAGTTTTTTATCCGATTATTAAACAAACACCATCTAGGACTTCTTAACCTAAGTCCTAACAACGTTATAACCACGTAGTAAAAGACGTAGTTGTAACGTTGAAACGAGGCTACGGTTTTATAAGGTTATAGTTCCATTTTTATACTAATTGAATAATAATATAATAATAAAAAGAGAAATAAAAAAGTGAGTATTATTTCGCTATGATGAAATATATACTTTATAATATATGTCATTGTTAATATCACAATTATTATATGTATTAAACATTATAAACAAAGTTAATTAAGATTAACACTGTATGTATATTCAATTAATAGATATCATGAATGATTGAAATTCAAGAATAAAAAAATGCAAATCCTACCCAAAATTCTGCATGAAAATATAAAACATAATATCATCCTACGCTAATATAATTTTTTTAAAGTAAGTATCTTGTTGTACGAAAAATAGAGTCTTTAATCAACATTGTTCAAGGACATCTTTTAGGATACGCGTATTTAGTTCGAGAATGATTTACGTAGCCGCGGGTCGTTCCATTAAAAGCGAAACCCATTTTACTTGACACACTTGCTTCAAAGTCGCGAAAATGGAAACACATTACATCTCTAAAAAATTGCACATATCGCGATACAGATGCAAGTACAACGCGCATCAGGATCAATGACTTCCATCATTAGCATACAATCCCTATTGGGGATAACTATGGAACTCGATCATTTATGAATATTAAATTAGTTTTATGGTTCATTGATGGTATATGTACTTCAATGAAATATTGTTTTGTGCATTTCAGAATCTTGATTAAATAATTAATACTTCTATCAACTTTATATCTTCTATTCCGATTCAGCTGATTAGGCATTTTTAGGACCGTATATTTAATGGTAAAACATACGATAAGGCAGCTACATTTATAATTCTTATTTTCCTGGTGATTCAAGAAACTCCGTTTTCAATAATTATCAATTATATAGATATATATTATTGAGGACAAAGGCAAAGATAGAACTTTACAGTTAAATAAATTTATTGGATAATTGCAACGTTACTATATACTATTTGTGCACATTCTCGACAATTTCAGTTTAGGTTATTATAACGTAGAATGGTTCAATCAACAATTAGTAATAGCAACTCGCGTTTCCGTCATATAAATTTATAATTCTCGCTATATACGAACAACATATTCATAAATACGAATTTTACCCCATCTTACCCTGGTGTATTGTGTGTACACAATTATCATTCAAATACTACATTTTATAACAAGCAAAATCCAGAAATTGTTATTTTTTTATTTTTCTTTATTCATGTATTCATTCTGTATATGAGTAAAAAGTACATAATTGCTAATATCAATTTACGGTGTGACAAAATTTAATTTCATATAAAAATACAGTTTACTAAATTTGTATGGTTTCGTTTTCCGGTATTCTGGACTGATATAATTTACTTATTATATATTATTATTATTGTAGTAATAGTCCCTTTTTTAAAAATCGCGAGTCTTTAGGAAAGGAAATTATTATCATTATTGTGTATTTTGGCAATTTACTTACTATAATCCTGACAACCTTTCAGTTCAATACGAAGACAAACTGTACGTCTGTGAACTGAATGAGGCAACACGCGGATCTGCGTTGCAAAAATCGGTGGTATTAGTTCTCGCGTAACAACTGTCGAAGTGTCGGTGTTTCCGGCGAAAACCTGTACAGAAAAAAGGGTTCATTAATCAGACCACTAATTCGTAACCTTCTATAATTTTGATATCGTCGCGTGAAAGAATATATTTGCGGAATACTCAAAGTTTGCATAGTAGAGGTTGAAACTTCTTCATTTAATTGTAGAAATAGTTAAAGTTAATATTGTTGTTTAATGCAAAATTCGTGAATGTAATTAAAAGATTTTCCGACAATGTTTAGAGAGCGTTTAAAGGAAGAAAGGGACGTTTTGATTGAGACGTATCTTTGTTTAATCATTGTAAATAGATGCGCATATAAACTTTAAATTCAGAACAATTTCAGGAAATAACTTTAATTTAGCGTTTAATTATCGCAGTTAGTGATTTGTAAATAATTAGAATAAAATTGTTTATACCTAATAACGGCCCGAAAACGTTACTATGTCGGATTTATTTCATTAATTGCAATAGAAAATACTTACGACCGCAAAACCGATTGCAATATATTTTATACATTTGGCAAAACATTATATATGATGTAAAACTTTAGCTTCAATGGTATAAATTGAACTGCACTTTGCATTTGCTTCTCTTTTGTTACTCTTTCTATTATTGCATTAGTTTGATCGTCGATCAATGATAACAATTGTTTTTCGTAGAATTAACTTTGATAGCAGAAACACTTTGAAACTTTATAACAAACGGTATCATGTGTTATATGTTTTAATAATTACAATTAAATATAGAAGCGTTTAAAGTACACATAGTAAAATGTAATACTATTGTTATTATATGGCTTTATTTATTTTCTGTAATAATACAATTTCACATTATGTTTTGCGTGCGAAAAATGCAAAACTAGTTTAATTAAAATTTTAAAATGGAGATGAATATAGTTATTAGATACGTTATATTTGTGGGGAAATTTCGAATATCGAATACTGATAGGCTTCGATTATTGTATACAATATATAGACAATTTAGTTATGGATGTATTTTTTATTAAATTTCGAAATAACCATAGTAAAAAATGATACTGAACATCTATTCGCATGTTTTTTCATATTTGTTGATCATCAAAAATATATTTGTTGTATGAAAAAGTTAATTTAAAATTTTTTTTCAGATGTTAAAAAAATGTAAAATTAAATTTAGAAATTGAACGGGCATAACTCGACATAAAAAATTGAAAGAAATAAATAAAATCTGTTGCTAAAATATTTCAACGATATTAACAAATATACAATATTATTTTTAATTAATATTTTCAGTTTTTAGACATACTTCCATGCATTCGAGAACACAAAGAACAAATTTATACATAATATTATTAATTCTATTTATAACTGTGTCTAAGGATTTTCAGGTTGAGAATATAAACGCTGTTATCATTACAAAGGCAAAATTAATTTATTGAATATTGGTAAGTATCCAGAATCAGTGTTATTATAATCTCCAATATAATGAAGATTGTTATTTCATTATATTTAATCCATCAGATTATGTATATTCAAAGTTAATAAAATATCTCTTATATTCTCTACACATAAGATTATTCAATACTCAATTTATTCTATTTTCAAAGGAAAATTAAAATTAATTAAATAATAAAACGATTTAATGTTTACTCGTATTCCCTGTGTTTACATAAATAGAGTCACACATAATATTATTATTATTATTTACATAAATTACGCCTAATACGCGGTGCTTTCGTTTATACGATTTCCTTTTTATTATTATATTTACGATCTTATTTATTTTTTTTTCAATGAGTTCATAAAGCTCTCAAACATACAATGGTTTCAAAGGTCTAGAAATTTGCATTTAAAATTATTTTACGCCCAGAAATTGCGCGACATAAATTTTTAATCAAACGTACGACTATTCGAAAAGTCCGCTGAATTTTGTTTACATACTCTACAGAATACTCTTTGCGAATAATTGAAAAACCATCAATTAAATTATTAATTATTATTCATTAACACGTACCTGATTACCGTCCTTTCGTTTGTACTGCCGCCACTCCGTAAACTCCGACCGACGATACTCCATGGTGTACTCTTCGACGTACTCTTGGCCAATCCCGTGATCGTATCGACCTTGAGTTTCGATGCTGGTAATCATATGAGGCCTTCTGAGGTCGATCTGTAGCCATTCGCGAACCCCGTTTTCTATTTGACTCTTTGGGCACCAAGCTCCTCCGGCCATTTCCTTCCGAAGTCTATATTTTTTGACATTGGAGTTAAAGATTATTGCAAACTTGAAACGAAAAGCAGAACGAACTATAACGACGACAAAAACGAGCAACGACCGCGTCGCGTATAAAACTAAATCTCGAAGCAAAAATTTCAATTAAAGTTGCGATTTTATTGGGAAGCTTTAACGTTATCAGAAAGTAGTCCCAAGACAAGCAATTGAATAAAGCGCTCGTTCGCCCCGAGTAATATCATTTAGCTTATTTTCTGAGCGAAAAGTTAAGCCGCGGAAAAATCTTTCTCCGAAATTGCATCAACATAGCGCGAGCCGATAAGCCGATAAGCCGGTGCAATGGTCACGGCGTAAACTCGGCCACACGCCGGTTTCAAAGTTTGGGATCGCGGGGTGGCGCAGTCGCGCATTCAGTTCGATGGCGCGACATTGAAAGCTTTTACGTATCTGGCTTGAGAATATTACATTTTCATGTCAATCGTGTTTTCCGAGATACGAAATCAAATCAATAAATGGAGCCAGCACTCGGGCGATTGCATGCAAGAATTGCCCGGCCAGGTTGACACGACAGACGCACCTGCAACACGTACGGGATGCCCGTTCGTGTCGCACGAAAAGCATTCTCCACGTTATGCACGTTCGCTTGTAATAACGCTATTTAATTTGCCGCATATCTATCATCAATAAAAAGTAATAGCTGCTTTTTATTGAGGCACTAAATATATCCGATTGTCATGACAATTTATCTATCGTGCTTTTTTATAATAAATCCTGCTAAGTGTCTGGCTAATGTTATTCATTAACAATTAATCGCGCGGTACATCGTCGAAGATAGTTTACAAGTTTTGCATTCATTGCCTCGCCAACATTATGCCATCGAATATATTTAGCGGTTCGCGTTTCTTATTGCGATGTTCTTACTTCTGAATACGCAACGCAATGTACCGGTAAATGGGCAGAAAAACATTCCGGTTGGAATATAATAGAAAACCAAAGTTGACGTTTTTAGTTTGTTTAAATTGATATGACTAAAGACGAATTAGAACGTAATTTAGATGATTTTGGTTTAGAATATATATAGTAATATATAGTACACGAACACTGTCCAAACTAAGCGCTTTGCTTGTACGTGTTTTGTATTTTATTTAAAACACGATTTCTATACGTTGCTAAAGGTTTTTCACTCAAAATTTTAATAAAACATATAGGTATCAAAAATTTAAAATTAAGAATAGAAAAGTTTAGGAATGAAACATTGTTTTTATAGTGAATATTATGGTAAATAAAATAATTATTATATTATTTCAATTGTGTTATTTTGTAAGATCTAATTCTGTATGATTTATTTAGCTGATATAAAACAACTTTTGAAATCAGGTAGCTGTTCAGGCGATGCGATAATAATAAATTATTTGAATTTATTGTATAATTTTCTTAATTAATAGTTGATTAAATAATATATATGATTTAATAAAAGAAATTCTGTTTTTATGCGCTAATATTTGCTTGCGTATAATAATATTTTACTCGTTTAATGTAACACGTTGTTTTATTAAGTTAATTATTTTATTACCGATATAAATGTACATGTGCGCACATATATGGACGGGTATAATTTGTACAATCTGGTGTAATGCAATATTTTATGTAAACTTATATTCGAATTATTTATAGATTTATTGGTTCCGTGAAATTTGACAGATTCAAAAAGTTGTCATTCATTTGTTAAATAGATAATTTAATTTTGTAATTAATTTAGTTTTATAATGTAACAAAGTCGAATGTTATTAAAAAAACTGAAGATATAAATATTAAATTGACAGATTTCATATTTTATAATTTTACCTATTGTTTCTGAATTTTGTAAATCAATATTTGTGCATTAAAATTGTACATTCAAATATTATATAACAATTTAATACAATCCTTTTTTGGATATGTCTATTGACTTAAGGGCATTAGTCGTATATGTATTCATTTCACGAAAAAAAATTATTTTATCATTTTACACTGATCTTATTACATATGAAAAAAACTGTAATATTAAAACAATCGAAATGGACGTAGTAGATTTCATTTAGTTTTTACACATGAAATTGGAGTTGGATCAACTGTAAATGACTGTTAAGTTTTAAGTTTAACTATATATTTTATAGTTATGAAATCAGATAAATATATATTAACAAAAACAATATAATTTTTGTAATAATCATTTTCTTTCCATATATAATAAGGTATGAATACAAAAAACAATAATGCAAAAAGTTATTCATTAACATTGCATAGAAAACTCTTAATAATTTTGTTATACTATAGACAAAAAAAAATAAGATCAATAACGATTATAATTAATAATTGTTTATTTAATACAAATGTGTGAATATATTAAAAACGTTTATTTTTCATGTATTGAAATTTTATTCACTAAATCGAATTTCAAATTTTATATATATATATATATATATATTAAAGTAATAATAAAAATACAATTTTTATCATCTTAGTAATTTCACGATGTATATACACAAAATAAATGTTGTATACAATTCATCAAAATGAAATTGTGTATTTTTCGGAGAATAACCTAAAGAATAATCCCATTGAAATTACGTTTTGAAATTGCCACAAAAATTTATAGTTATTTAAAACAAACAGTCATGTAAAATATTTTGAATGCCTCACATTAATGAATACCTCATAAATTCATTTCCGATACACAGGCATATTAAAAAAAGCAATCAACTAAAATTTAATACTAATAACTTCATTTTGATACATTCCTTTGATATGAAAACGAAAAAGAACATCTAGATTTACACTTACAATCGGAACGAGCATATTTATCATTTAAAACGTCATGCAATTTAAAAAATGTATATAATCATGAAAACATTATCTTTTATTTTTCGTTTCTTATCGGTAACTAAAATCAGTTAATCAAACGAATTTAAGCATTTAACTTGCAAAGCGACTGTTATGTAACTTTATGAATACGCTATTCATATAATATATTTTGTCTGAAATAGTAGAAGGATTTTGTAATTTGAAATATGACTAACTTTATTTTTAAAATATCAATGTTGGCTTTCAAATTTGAATGTGCAAACATATCGAGGAGTTCTAAATTATCATCGAAATATAGTTATATTTGGACTTCAATTTCTTTGATTAAAAATAATCTTTCTCAAAGTTCTTTTCTAATCAATCGGTTTTTTATCAATATTGTAACATTGCAATGGACCAGGCGTTTGCTTTGATTCAACAGTAATCTAATTCTAAACAATTAAAATTGAAGTTGACTGATAGTTATTATCAAGAAATGCTACTACTGTTAACTGTGTACCATTTTTCAATGTAAATTATTTCGCAGATTGACGTTTACCATACGTAATTCTATTATACTAAATTATATATAAGCTCTGTCAATATTTATGTTTAATCAAAGTTATTATAAATTTTAATTTTAATTTCACGTAATCTTCTTTTGACCTAATAACGTTCGATTGTTAGTGCGAACATAATCTGTTTTGTTAAATAAGTAGAAACTTATTAATTAGTAAAAAACAAAATAATAATATCTTTATTTTGGTGTATATATGTATGTATAGAGAAAAATCGTTACGTCGAAAAACCACAATCAGTCTGTATTTGAACAAGTGAAGAAGGATTACTGTTGTTTATTTAAGTCGTAAATAAATAGTTACTTTAAATTTTAATAAGTTTTTTTATCTACAAACGTCTATTTTTTAATGTTTATTTCGGAAAAATAATAGTCTTTTTTTGTTTCAATCTCAATTACCGATGCAGAAAATAATGTTAGATTTAATGATATTCTTGAATAAATCATGGACTGTGCGAGCAAATAGGAAGTCTGTGAATCCACATATGAAAATAAATGGAACCATTCAATAGCGATTTTTTTTATTTATTATTATTGAACATTTATTGTTGAAGTCATTTCCACAGTTTTAAATTGAGCAATTTTTTAATATTTAATAAAAATACTTTTTTATTATTCGTATATTATAAATTGTATTTATTAAATTGGTTCATTTACAGCTTTCATTTTGCTACCTCATTATGACTTTCTAAATTATAGGTAAATAAAACAAAAGCTTTGTGAACATGACCGTTAATTTTGTCTATAATAATTTAATGTTAAAAATAATAACAGGTTCTTCAAACACGTACATTTAACGTGCTTCTATCATGCATAACTTATTAAATGAATACTGTCTATGTTTGAATATTATAATAAATGTTATAAATTGTGTTTATAATTTCACCGTGTATATTTATCTCTCGATGAACAATGTATTTTAACTATAAAAATAAAGTATTAAAATTTATGTTTACTTTAAGATATTAAGATAGTGTAGTCAATCAATTACGGATTCAAATAAAAACTGCACTAAATTCAATAAAATTATTACATGCTCTTAATATGTTCATGTATATTTTAATTCCTATAATTTTAATATTTATATAATCATTTTTATATTTTTTAGTAGTTATGCTTTTTTCGTAAATATTATTAGAAAAATGTTACAAATTTATTAATAATATTGACTATTTGACCGTTAAAACTCGATAATGTATTCATAAAGTTTATTAATATATTTATAATGTATTTTTTATTTATATATATTTTTCATAAGCTACTTTTATTTTTGTAGTAAAAATTATATATAACTTGTAGATTATGTTATTCTGTGTAATTAAATGTATATATTGAGAGAACAAGATTACAGAATTTGCAATCTGAATGTCACAATCTAGGTTGTTAAAAATATTATTTAATCTTTATGTTTTTAAAATGTATTTTATTTATATTTTATATATAAAATAGTAGATATTCTCGTATAGAATACATATTAAATAACTTTAGACCGGAATGTTTAATTACAATTAACGTAGATTTGTTTTATTAATTTTTATTTTAATAAAATTATTATTTTATATCTTAAATATTCTATATTAATATTTACAATATATATAGTATATATAATATATTTTAAACTCGCATTATAAAAATTGAATTAATATATTTATTATTTATAATCTAAATCGTTTAATTTTCTACGATCTAAGATTATTCTATTAAAATATTTGATTTTCCAAATTTAACAATATAAATTCCTCAGTGTAAGTACTATATATATAGATAATATTATTAATAATTCAATTAATAATCAGTAAATAAAAAAACAGTAAAGAAAAAAAAGACAGAAAATGAAAAAAACAGTTGACGAATTAGATAATAAATATTATATAAATACACAAAAAACTGCTAAATGAGATAAATCAGGGTTAACAATTTATCACACAAATGAAAATTATCAGTGACCATTAATTTACATTCATTTTTATATAATTACCAAGATAAACTACTTATTTTTCGTAATATTTAATCATTCATTGATTTTTAATCATTACACTGTTTTTACTTTGACGTGTACAGAATAATGAAAAAATAAAATCTAAAAACATCAAAAATATTAATGTTACTTTTTTGTATTTAAATTAATTTATTTTCCATGATTTGAAGAAAAATACCTTACTCATTGTACGAAACGATTTAATGTAATTTTAAAACAAATTTATAGCAATGATGCGAAAATGGTATTCGTTTTAAAATATACCATCCTTCACGCTACAGTTACTATAAATTCGTATTGTGTGTCATTACAAACTTCATTATGACTTTAATTATGCTAGTAATGTAGTTGATTTCTCACAGAAATTGTATTTTGGTTCTACGCATTTTTTATAGTTAATGAACTATAGACTACAAAATTTAAAAAAATGTCATGTTTAACACGACTTACAATATATATTTATCAATGTTCACAGACTTTGTCAATTCAACACATTTTGACAGAAATTAATTTTTAATATATAACTATAATCGACTTTATATCCATTCAAAATTAATACTTGGTGTATCATCATGCTAATAATTTGTATATATATCTGTGTGTACCGATTGAACGAATTTAGAAGATTTTCAATTTTTGGCCAAAATTGCCCTTTTTTTAAGGTATACCCCTTTAGATTTTTTCAAAAAATGGTAAAAAATGTAGTTTTCGCTATCGGTGCTAAATCACTTTTTATCGATTACTAGTTGGATAATAATGATTAAGCACGAATTTTTATTTGATTTGTTTGAAGCACTCGCAAATATCACGCATATACGACTATTTCATAAAAAAATTTAAATTTTCAGTGGATCCATTGTTGACTTTAAATCACAATATAACGACAGTTTGGGGTATTTCCATGCTTATAATAGACGTACCTGTGCCTGTGCACCGATTGAACGAATTTGGAAGATTTTCAATTTTTGGCCAAAATTTGCAATTTTTTACGGTATATTTTTCTGGTTTTTTTAAAAAATGGTAAGAAATAAAGTTTT
>JABFQC010003344.1:0-14286 GCA_022817085.1 Psilanteris sp. ZL-2020
CAATTAAATATTATTATTTATAAGATATGTTACAATTTCATTCAAATTGTTATCAAATTTTTTTATAAATATTATGGAATAATTATTTATAAAATGATCTTAAGTTCGAATTATATTTTATTATAGGGTATATTCAGATTAGCTTGCGAGCATACATTACGTGTAATGAGACGAGGACGAGAAACTTTGTTAACACTTCTTGAAGCATTTGTTTACGATCCATTGGTTGACTGGAAAGCTGGAGCAGATTACAGTATTGCTGCTTATGGAACTTGTCAAGCTAAAACAAGATGTACCAGCAGTGATCGAAAACAACTTGAAATAGAAACTACCCGAGCTATGTTTAATGTCAGGATGAAGGAAATGAAAGCCGAGTGGTTATCAAATAGGTATAAGAGTTAGGAGTGATAAGAAACTTTATATACTGTATCAAATTAAATTTTTACATTTTAAACATTAAATTAGATTTTATTTATCTTTATTATCATTTGTTTAAATATACATATAAATATATACATTTAAAAATAAAATATATTTAATGCAATAAATAATATAAATTTAATAATTATACTATAATAAATAAGTTATTTATTCTAAATTACAGAGACGAATTAATAAAAGCTTTTCCTATGTTACGACATCATTTAAATCATTGGATAGAAGCATCGGAATTGTCACAACAATGCCAGAATCTTGTTCAAGAAAAACGTCAACAATTAGCTTTAGTAAAGGAAGCTATAACAGTGGGCAGAAATCATACTTTATACACTGTAATTAAACGTTATGGTACATATAAAAGAGCTAAGGAAGCTCGTGAGAAAGCAAAACAAGCTTTGCGAGATAAAATAGAAGAATGTCAAAAACAAATTAGTATGCATAATGTGAGTTAAAATCTATAGATATAAATTTCTAGAAGTAATTTAGTAATACTTCATAATTACAAATTTTTTTTTATCAGTTATATTGTATAAATATTATAATTTAATAATATTATTGTTTATCTTTTATATCAAAATAAAAAGTTAAAAAAAGTAATACAAGTAGTAGTTAATTTATAAAATTAATTGTCAAGAACATTTTATTCTTAATAGTGAACAATTTTCTTAATTAGTTTCAAAATTAATTATCTATATAATTTTATATAATGTTTTTAGAATATATGATTTATATTATATATTAATATATTATTTTTTAGATTGCTTTAACAGCTGTAAGAGGTGTTCAATTGTCTCAATGGATGAGTGAACTTAATTCTCAGACAAGTCCTTCTGCTTCTGAGGAACATCTAGTGTTTGAATTAGTTAAAGAATTTCTTCAAAATGCAGGTCAAAGTCAAATGGTTGTGCAGTGTGAACAGTCGGAAAATGAACTTGCACAACTCGCATTGCAAGAATTTATATTGATTCGTAGCTGCCTGGATCTGCTTAGTCAATATTCTGCAATATGTAGTCTTTATCCAATTAGTATAGTAACAAGGCAACATCGTTCTGTTTTATATCAGTCCTGGGTTAGTCAACTTCTAACTACTAATACAGTAGAGACTTGTAATGAAGTGCTGACACAATTGGAACAAATTAATTCTACGACTCAAATCCAAACACAACAACAAAATATTGTTGACTTTTCATATCAAATGCAGTTAATATTAAATAATGCAAATGAACGTCTAAAGAAAGCTTACGATCAAATGGTTCTTGAACGTCTCCCTGATAATTTTGTTTCGCTGGAACAAACCTATGTTGAAGCTAAAAAAAGTATTGATGCTTTTATTCGAAGGTATGTTAATTATATATATACACTCTATAATAAAAAACAGTTTAACAGTGATAATAAAGAATTCATTTTTATATTTGCAAAAAAAAACTTTTTTCATAATTATTTATTTTATTTTCTTCTTTATAGAGAAAAAGGACATTCTGAGCGTGCAATGGAATGTGTGATAATCACTTTGCTATGTGTGATTAACCGAAAACTGTTATCTTTAGAAGGATCGTCACAGTGCGCTGTTGAATGTTTAGCAAATTTGACTACAAGAGATGGTGTTTGGTATTTAGATGAAATGTGGTTGGTATCATCATTTATTGGAGAATTAGTCTCAATCATACCTCAGAATCACAATCCAACTCAACCAGAACCTCATGATAATGATATTGAACATCTAATCCGATGTTTAAAAAGTACAGAAGGGATTTACAAAAGTTTACAAGAATTGAATTATAACTTCCATACAATTATCCTTCCGGAAGCAATGAAAACTATTATGATTGAAGAACCAACTGTATTAAGAATGATTACAGACCTAGATGAAATTATAATGTCAGTTGGAACACCTTTACGTGTGATTTTATCACAATTGGAAGTGCATTTGAGGTGTACTATAATGGAAATGGAAAGCCCTCACCATGCTGTCCAAGGAATAGTTACAAACTTGAGGATAAAATTTGAAGCATTGATGGCGAGGCAGATAGATCAAGTGCGCATATTTATTATTTATTAAATTTTTCATTAATGTTATATTTAATAATGTTTTTACATATACATAAATCATACAGTATGTATGGATTCATTGTTTATATTTATATAATATTACATGGATTAAAGACCTTTTAATAACTAACTAAATAAACTAAACTAAATTACAAATATATATACTCGTATACTTATATTCACAAAAGTTATAGGTATACGGATCATTGGTATTGAATTTAAAACTTATAAGCTTTTATATAAGATATTTAAAATTGCTTCTTGTTTAAAATACAATATAATTTATATTTTATATTAATAATAAGAGAATTAGGGTATTATAAATATTATAAATGTATTATAAAAAAATTACACTATTTTAGGATTCGGATAATTTTCATCAGGAAGAAACTCTAACGCCTGGACAATTACTTTTAATGGGTTTTAATGGCTTATTTGAAAAAGTTCAAATGGAAACTAATACCTTAATAGCTGCTCTTAATTCCATTGAAATTCCACCAAGTTGGAAGAAAGTTGATCAGATTCGTGAAGCAAAAGAAACTCAAACAACTTCTTTGTCAAATGAAACAACTCGTCGTATTTTAGAAGATATTTTTCTTGTTAAACGTTTGTTGACTATGCAAGATTTTTTTGTTACTTGTCGAAATATTGCAAATGCTTTCAAAGGTGGAGTAGCTCATAATGCTAATATTTATAATGACGAGAATATAATTAAATCTGTTAAAGTTTATACAGCAGACTTTGTTAGAGGCCAAGTTTTCGGATTAACAACTCAAACGCTTGCAATTACGTTGTGTTTCTTGTTGCAACGAATGGGATTTAATATTCAGAAGGAAGTGGAACAACGAGAAATTGGTGTGGAAAGCAAAGTTTCCATTGAAGAAATGTGTCACCGACTATTTAATACTAGTGTGCAACGAGGATTTTTTACTAGATTTGTTTTTGCACAGGCAAATGGTTTAATGGAAACGCTTGACAGTGCTTTTAGAGCAAAATTAAAAGCGCTTTTGACTCAACAAACAGTAGAAGTTGCACGTGCTAGCGTGCAAAGATTACAATTACACATAACAGCTCATCATTGGCTGCATGAAGATAGCTTCGTAGTAATGCGAACTAATTTTAATCCATTGAATCCATTACGTAAGTATTTTATTAGATAATAATTAAATCAAATTTATTTATGTTCTTAAGTATAATTAATGTATATAGCATAATACACTTCATAGATAAATATTTTAAATAATAAACATATGAGTTTGTTATACTTATTCAGAAATGATTACAGCATTGATATATTATTGATTCAGTTTTCATAGAATTAGAGTCCAATTAAGTATTATTTTTTTATAAAATATATAATATTTATGAAAAATTAATATTTCTAGATCGACCAACATTTATGTTGGAACTACGCAAAAATACTGCAGCTCTAACGACATTGCAAACACGCGTATGTGAAGCTCGTGAGCAACAACAGAATCTTGTAGCATCAGCTGCTCAACGTTTAAAATGGGCTTCTGGTGCAAATCCTGCTCTTGCAGAAGTAATGTCTGCGTTCGACAATGCTGTTGTAATATCATGTGAGAAGCTTACGCGTCAACATAATCTTGCCAGCATAGTAATTAACGCGTGTAGTTCAATTTTACATTATGAAGCTCTTCGCACTCGAACATCTGAAAGCGTAAATAGTGATACCAATTTCACTAAGCTCGTGAAGCACTGGCAAGAGATTTGTTTATTGACTAACAGTATGACTATTGGTGTAAGTTCAACAGAAGAAAAAATTGTTGAACTTTTCCATATGAATAATGAAATTCCATCAAACATAATTGCCGTTGACAGTAATTGGCTAAGACAAGCAGATAAACTCGTATCGGAAGCTATATTTGAAGCTCAAAATAAATTTCAGGAATCATGTATTGGTCTTGCTCAGGCTCATGAAGGTCTGAAAGAACAACTTTTGCAATTACAGGTAATAAATTAAGCCTTTATATTTATTTATTTATAATTATCATTTATGTATATTTATATTATATAAAGAGTATAATCAAATCGATATAAATGTCAAAGTTGTGTATTATATTATTATATTATATTTTATGGTATTATGTATTATTTTATATTATAGACTGTCATGGCAGAGCACCATAAACTTATGACTGATGTTAGAGCGCTTTTACGTGCAATGGCAAAACAACAACAAGCTGTACCTGGTTTGCAAGACTTTTTGTTAAAATATAGAGCAATTACTGAAAGTATTTCAACAATGGTAAAAGAACTACAATCTGAAAATTTGACACCCGCAAAAATAATGTTGATCTTACCGGAATTAGATGTTACAGCAGTCAATATGCCCCCTTTGTATGAAAACTTATTAAGTTTTGCTAATACAAATGTAGATGAAGTAAAACTTGAAAAATCAGGGGTTAATAAAAAAGTAAAATTAAAGCAAGCGGATGGTTGTTTGAATAGTCCGAAGAAAAGTGGAAAGGATCAAACTACGGGAAAAGGTAATATTTTTCATGATCCAGTATTAATTTATTTATGATTCATTATGAATCACATAATATGATATTTGCTTATTTTAATATTATCTTTTACAAAACATATTTAAATATACTTATATAATACGTAAATATACTTTACAGCTGTACAAGAGCGTAATGCATATGCATTAAATGTGTGGCGCAGAGTGCGCATGAAATTGGATGGGCGAGATCCAAATACACAACGAAAATCTACGACAACCGAGCAAGTAGAATACGTAATACGCGAGGCGCTAAATCTAGATAACCTGGCGCTTCTATATGAAGGTTGGACTCCGTGGGTTTGAACGGCTCAAATGAATCAGCGCAGATCGCGCTGTTGGTGAAAACTCAACATGAAAGGCCTTTTAATAGGCATCTAGTTACCCTTCGCTGCTTGCTCGTTCGCTCGCTCGTTTAATCGTGCAGTAACCTTCTTGCCTAAGTCGGGCACGAATTTAAAGCAGTCGTAATACTTTAAAAACAAATACGTCTGTCCTGAGGAAGACGTGTATATTCCGAGAGAAAAAGAACGACAAGACCAACAACATTACAGCTATAAAGTTGTACTAATAAATAAATCACACAAATAAAAGAATCGCTTATTCTACGGTAAACAACATCAATGATAAATGCAAAAATGCATATAAGCGAAACAATTACGTAGTTCCAAAATAGAGGCACCGATTCTATGATTATTCCATATTATAAAATAAAAATTCTGATATACAAATTTTAGTGAATAATTTGATCTAATATAGTATAACAATCTAACAATGTATTGTTTTTGTTTCATGTGGGAGAATTATAGAATCGGAATCGTTTTGCGAAGTGATCTCTGGAAATTGATGTCGATGAGGACACTCATCGGAGAATTCCGTATTTGCATAATATGTATGCATAATACATAATACTCAGTTGTCTTGAAAATGAGTGTAGAGACTGTGACAACTTCTTTTTTGGAGTTATTTCGAAGTTGGGTATTCTCATTTCTAGTGTAATATGTAAAATAATATTTTTAATTGTAAATTTCTGAAATTTTGGTAAAAAAGAACGTGCAGCTTCGAAGTTATCTTCGAATTGTCTAAATAAAATGCCACTCGTGACTGAATTATATAAAAAATAAATACGTGGATTTTAAAATTTCATTATAGTAACTTATTTTCTCCGTAATATTATGTTATCTAATAAATTAAATATTATTCTGTTTAGTCATGAATGACATTTCATTTTTAATAATATTTACATTCCTTTTTAAGACATGTAACAACTAAAATTTATTTTTGTGTGGTTATGAAAATATATCCCTTTTATTATTCATGTCATCATATTTCTTTACTTGTTATAATTACGTTTGAAAAAAAATTTAAAATTCATTATAAATTATATAAATCAAACAATTTTTTTTTAAATTTAAATTTTTATAAAATTATGAATCACTGAAAGCTATGTAATTAAATTTTTGCTTTAAATAGAAACAATAGTTTGTTACTTATTGACAAGTAAATACTGCAAAATTAAAAGACTTTATTTAAGGAATTAATCTTTAAAAACTTCTTTTGACTTTAATTAAAAGTAAAGACAACCCATAAATACAATAAACATTTTAGAGTTATCGAATACACATTTATTTAATGTTTTAATTTAACAGAGCTCATTTTTCACATTTCTTAAATTGTTAATTTTATTATCAATAGAAATACATTTTAATAAGAATTTTTAAAAGTATACAATGAATAAAGTAAAATGATGTGATACTAATGATAAACTCTATAACATAACATAAAGAGAATAAATAATTTCAGTTTCATATTAATTAAAAATACTACTAGAAATCGAATCCAACAGAATTTGACTGATGAAATAATTTGTATCACAGCATTATACTGAATCTATTAGTAATTTATTAAATCTTTTTATAATTTAATATTATTTTTTTTCAATGTATAAGAAAATTATTATTTATCTAAATATAAATGTGCTACTTGATAAATATGTGTATTTGGTGAAACAAAATATCTTTAGTAAATTTCATGACAAAAATTGTACTTTTTTCATTTTAAGTCAATTGTTTGTACAATAATAAACACATACATTTTGAACGACAAAGAGAAATATATTTATGCAGTAATAATTACTAATTAGGTTTAAATACATTTAATTAAATTTCAAGTTGTGTGTAGATTATTATACTTACCAACCCTTATATTTCATATTTTCATATATTTATAATATATATAAATATATTATATAAGATTACTGCAAAGTGTCTGTTTTCAAATATTTTATATAAATTTGATGCGTTAAATTAAAACTCTTAAAGACAATATTTATAATTTTATTTATATACATTATACATCATCTATGAAGTATGTATGTCGAATACATACAATACAATGTATGTATTATAATATAATATTTTTGATTACAAAATACTTTATAAGCGGACAAATTGATTTTTTTTATTTCATTATATTAAAACCAATTTTAAAGTACTTGATAAACAATATCATTTAATTTCTATTTCATTTATATAATTTTAATTAATTCTTTAAAATTCTAGTACATGTAAATATCATTTGATATTTATTTAAATATAAATTATTTATTAAACATTAATTCACTCTAATTTGAAATCCACGATTATTGTGATGGTATTATTGAATTAAAAAAAATATTGAAATAGTAGACACTTTTTTATATTCATGATGTAAACAAAATTTGTGAAAAGTAATATAAAGTAAAAGCAATATTTTATTTCGACAATGCAAAAATATGGCAACATTATAAAATATCATTAGCATTTCGTTGCGTATAATTTTTGTTATATTTCATGTATAATGAAATGAAAATGTATGAACATTCGCCAAAATGTTACTTGATAACCATATATAAAACATACATTTCAACAATTTTCCTTTACAATACAATTAGGGGTCTCATTAGTTTCCTAATAAGGTAAGTTTTCATAGATATTAGATTTATTCATTTCAATGGATTGAAATTTGATTAAAATTAAAGTGTTTTCCCTTTATTTATTTCTCAGAAGTTTTAATGAAAAGTCATATCATCTTTATATTATATCATATCATGGTTTATATCATCCAAAAGTAAAAAGATGCTGAAATATTATATACACATAGGTAGTTATGTGTAATATAATATATATACATATATAATTTATGTGTATATATAAATATTCGTCCGCTTTTAAAGCACATTAACATTATTAGCTGTAAAACTATTATATCTATTAATTCATCTTGTTCGTTAAAATAGATATATTTGTATAAATATATATACTGATGTAATGTAAGTTAGTTAATTCAATAAGATTTTTGATTAATAATACATTTTCTTATTATTAATTAAATCATATTGCTTACACTTCATAATTTAGTACATCTGATTAATATTTCTACATAATTAACATAATTTTATTTACATTCTTTATTCAAACATGACATACAAAGTATTTTATAATTATCAATATATTACAAGGTTTTCTGTTATGTAGAAATCTAACATATTATATGCAGGGTATTAAAATTTATAAAATTAACTTTTAACAACATTATTAATACACTGAAAAAATTGAGCGAGAACAGTTACTCACGAGTAAGCACCCATTGCAGAAATCTATGATTAACCCGTCATTTATCTGAAAATAGAACGGTTCTTGAATTTTCAGGCACTAAGTGCTTAATGGCGAGGCAATTGATACAGAATAGATAAATCAGAAACAATAATTGGATATCTACCCCTAAATAGTGAATACTCAGTGACCACAATTTAAGCAACTGTTCTCATTTCCATATGACTAACGAACTTATTTACAAAATAAGAAATAGTTTTAACCCATTTTTCCCAGTGTATAAACATTTTTTCTATAACATTGCTATTTTAATTTGAAATAAAAATCAATTACAACTTTATAAATTCGATTATATATTTTTTAATAATATTTCTGAATTTTTCTTTTTATTTGAATTGTGCAAGTTATAAAATATATTTACAAACTAAATGAAATAGTATATTTCCAAAAAGTATTATATAAAAATTAAAAATATATATTATTTTAATACTATTGGTTTTAAAAAAGAGTTATAATAAGTTTATTAGTAAATTTTATTAATTAAATTAATCAATTTCAAAAGTTCTATATTTTTTACTAAAAGAATGTTCAGTTAAAAACAATAAAAGTTTACTAATATTACAAAAATATATTAATCGAAGCATAACAGTCATTGTACATTATCAACATAAACACTTCTTATAAAAGATTAAATCCATATTAAAACCATGTGACTATAAGTTATTAATATTAATATTTATATTATTGGTGCTTTTATCAATAAATTGGTACATTAATAGAAAATAGATTTATAAATTTGTAATACAAAATTAATTTTGTATTAATTTAACTTTGATAAAAAATGTAAAAACAGTACTAAACACTGATCAAATATAATACTCATTTTAAAATTATAATCAAATTAAATGTTTTATTTATTAGCCTATGATTCATGTAAGACTAGTATCAAAGGCTATACTCAACTCTATCAGTCATTGTAAAACCATTAAAGAATTCATCGCTTTGTATGCTTTGGTTTTTAGTCTCTTTTGAGCAGCTGATCGATTTGACTTTTATACATTTCTTTAATATCTTGTAGATCTAATCGAAGTTCCTGACTTTCTTCAACTTTCTCTCCATACATTTGAAGTAAAGCATCGTATTTCGTTTGAACTTCGTTGAGATTTTCATTCAATGCTTCAATCTCTGCGATTTTTGTATTTAAAGATTCTACTTTGAGTGATAAGGATGACAATTCGCCATTCAAAACATTTCTTTCAGAGTTACGTCGTGATAACTCCCACTGCAACTGTTGCACCTCACCTACATTTAAATCACGATTTCTATCATAACATTATCAATACTTATAATCAATTAATTATATCTGTATATACTATTAATAAATTAAAATTGTTTATATTATTATTTACAAATATTATTTGTTCTATCAATTCGATTAATATATTAGTGTTATAATTTTAAAAATATAAATTTGCTTATGTATATTTATAAACATACATTGATTCACCATGATAATTATTTTTATAAATGTTAAAATCTAAATAATGTAACTGTTATTTTTTCTGTCATGTTTATATGTGTCTTTAGAGCCACCAACCAATTATGTTTGTCTTAAGAACATTTAATATTAAATGTTGTGTACAAACCTTCCTTTTGTTTAAGTTGGGCTTGCAAATTTTCAATAATTGACGTAGTATTTCCTGATCTCATGCTATCATAAACATTTTGAAATCGTCCCGTATTACTTTCAAATAATGGATCATTCAACTAAAAAATAGTATTAACATAAAAAAATGTTATAAAATAAAATTTTAATAGTTTAATTTATTTATTTTGTCAACTTACAGCTGGCCAAATTATACTATCCATACTTCCTACGGATTCTCTTTCGACACTTAAAAATGGACTTAATCTCATATCTTCATCTATATTTTGTTGCTGCGGTTGTTGTTGCAATAATTGTTGTTGTGACTCTAAAATAGCATTATTTTTTCTTTTTTCAGCATCAGTTGCAGCTTTTTCAATAGCAAGTTTATTTTCCAGAGCATTTATTGTACGCTTTAACTCTGTTACTTGATTTGAATACGATTTTTCAAGTTCTTTAATTGTTTCTTCATATCTGTAAATAGACATTTTCAAAATATATAGAATATTACTAAAAAATAGTATTAATAAAGAATACACAAATTAATGTCTTTATTCGCAACTTATAATATAAATTACAAATTTCATCAATCAGTCAAGTTGTAAATTATATGAAATTCTATCAAAATTACAATATTTCTAATGAATATTTACAATTTCAAATTTAAATAAAAAGACATGTAAATCAATGTATATAAAGTTTGAATACAAAATTATATTTATTATAAAAAAGAATAATATAATTTATTTAAAAAAGAATAATTGCAATATAAAAGATATTTCATATAATTTTTAACTTCACTGTATAGATATATAAAAATTGTAAATAAGGAAACGCACTTTTTACTTTCTCCTTCCATAATTTCGTTGGCATTTTTTATCTCATTGTTGTTTTGTATAAGTTGATCAAATTCAAGTTTTTTTGCATTCAATTTTGATTCAAGAGAAGAAACGTTTCTTTTAAGCTCTAAATTTTCTTCTTTTAGTGACTGATTACTTTGTACAAAACTCTCAAGCTTGGATTGTAATTCAATAATTTTATCGGATAAAATTTTTTCTTGCTTTATGAAACTATTACTTTTATGTAAAAGATTAGATTGCAATTGTTCTAATTGACGTAATAAAGGTTTTGTAGCATTTGAAGCAGATTCGGATAACTCTTCACTTCTCGTTTCTGCAGCCTCTAGGCGCAAAAGTAATTGTGAATTGTCTTGTTTCCAAGATTCTTCTTTTCTATTATAAAATGAAAGTATTACATTATTATTATTATTATTATTATTATATAAAAATACGTTCACTTACTAGTGATATTGAAGGAAGAATTTTATTTATAAAATTTACCTAATACACATTTCTTCGGATTGTCTTAATTTTATTTTTAAATCTTCAACTTGTGACAATAATTGACATGATTGGCCTGCATTTTCCACTGCATTTTTAAGTTCTTTTTCAGAAATAAGTAAATTTTCTGACATCTCAGTTAATTCTCTGTAAATATTAAAATAATATCTTATATCTAAAAACTTACTTTAACAACTTTATTATAGAAAAATATAGAAAATTTACGTTTGAACATAAATACTTACGTTTTGGCAGCATCTAAACTTTTTTTATATGCATCCATTTTATTCAGTGCCGTATCTAAATTTTCCTGTAAAGTTATGATTTCTTTTTCTTGTTTTTTTACTTTAGCAGTTAATGTGTGAACTGCTTCTATTTGACTTCGTTCTACTTCTTCTTTAGCATTTAACGACCGTTTTAGTCGGTCAAGTTCTTGATTTTGTTCTTCTATCATATCTCTACAATAAAAATGTAAGCATTTTTCAAACTTATAATAAATAATAATTGAAAGTACTACAAATTAATAAATAAATAATACAAGAAATAATCTTAATAAATTTATAGTAAATTGAAATACAATTATTTATAATTTATATTTATTATACAGTTTAATAATATTTAAAAACAATAAGTGTATTTACATAACAGTATATGTATATTATTATTAATTATAATTATAAATTACTATAAAGAGTATAATCAGATTTAAATGTTTACTTTTGATTTTTCATGGTTGTATCATTTTCTTTTTCTTTTACTCGTAATTTTTTAATAATATTGCTATGTTGTAGTTGTTGTTTACTAAGTTTTTCTCCTTCTTCTCTCAATTCACGTATGGTTTCATCCTTTTCTGCATTCATTGACGAAATGTCAAAGGAAGACATTTTAGATGCTGCTTCTGTCTTAAGTTGTTCTACGGTTTTTCTTAATGTATCCCGTTCTCTGATTGCTTGCTGAAACTTTCTTTCTAATGCAGAAAGTCTTTGCGTATATTCATCTGTTATTTGACTTAAATCTTGATTGTGTTCTACATGTTTTTCTGCGTTATCTAATTGCCTAAAAATTATTTATATTTTATAAGTATGTGTAAGCTTGATATAAATTGTATAATTATAAACATTTTTATAAGTTAAAATTAGTAATAAAAATAAAACAAACTTTTTTAAATTATTATTTTGTTCGTGTAATTCCATGTTTGTTCGACTGACTTCTATTAATTTCGATTCCCGAGCTTCTAATATTTCAGTCATTTCTTGGATTCTTTTCAATAATTTATCAATTTCTGAATTTGCATCATCAGATCCGACACTAATTTCACTTAATTCTCTTGAATGTCCACGCGTTTTAAGTGTTCTAGTCAGTAAATCACTGCTTCTACTTAACTGAACTTTTGCAGGACTCTGACGAGATGTTGTAGAACTCGAATCACCATTTGGACTAAAAAAATAATGACTTAATGATTAAATTAACATTGTTTGATATATATATACTTTGAAATAATTATACAATTAAAATATAATAATGTGTTGCACAAGTAAATTTCAATAGTAAAAATTTAACTTATTATTATGTGAATAAACTATAACGTTTTACTATATTTACCTGTACCTTGAAATAATTTCTATATCGCTCGAAGTTGTTGTTTCTAATTCATCTCCACTGGTATGACCACTGGTTTGATCTGAACCAATTTTAACTAAATCCGAACGACTGAAATACGTATTAATGTTTATAATACACATGGAGCATTTATAAATTCTACATAAATATAATACATATTATAACATGCAGTAACTTATTTATAAGTATTTTTCTTTTAATAAAACTTGCACTCACATTTTAACAATAATTCTTATATAATATAAATAATTTAATTTAAATATTAACAAATAATTAAGAAATTAAAATCATTTGTAAAATTATTATTTTATGCAATATCTGCATACAAAATTTAATGTAAATAAAATCAAAAGAAAATAAACACACTAAATATAATATTATCATTGATAAATATTGATATTATAATTTACAAAATTTAAACAAATAGTCTTATGCTCTGTAGAAAATTGGTGGATAAAACGAGAAATGGTTTATCCAGTAGTTTATTAAACAAATCAATGTATGCAATATTTATGGTAACATTATTAAAATTGAATATACAAAATTTAATGAATAAGATATTATTATCGTATTATTTTCTATATATATTATATATATATATATATTTTATTATACAAATAAAAAGATCCAAATGATGGATTTTTGTAAACTCTTATTTTATAATACGTATTCATAAAATTCTAACGAAATTAGTAAAAAAAATTTATTATGTAAATGAAAAATAAATAATATAATTAAAAAAGAATAAATATACATAAATAAAATATAAAATAATACCCAATGAAATAAAGAGTTCAAATGTCTGTAAAGAGTTAACACTGGAAATAAAGCAAATAGAAAATAGTCAATGGCTATAAGTAGGAGAGTGTAATAACTGATTTTTTTTTAAAAATAAGAAATTATAATTATATTAATTAAAATAATGTACAAAAACTTTATTATATATATATATATATATATATATATGGGTCAGTATCAAATTCCATACTTAATCAAAATTCATACCATTATATACCTATAATAGTTAATAGGTATACCTATAACTATTGTGAATATAGGTATACAGGTTATGGT
>JABFQC010003345.1:0-14285 GCA_022817085.1 Psilanteris sp. ZL-2020
ATTATTTTTAGATTATAATTACGTTGGTATGCAATGTTAATATAGCATTGGCTTACAACGTTGATACAGCGTTAGTATCCAATGCAAAACAATGTACATGCTTTGGCCAACATTGGTTCGACGTTAGAATGACTGAAATTTCTACGTTAATAGCCAATATTAGTTCAACTCTGTAACATTGTTTATTGCCAACATAATATTTTTCTAAACTTGGTATTCACAATCAATTTTTCATTGGTCCAGCGTTGGAATCCAATCATTGGCAACTACTGTCGGCCCAACGTAAAATCAGTTGTATCTCTAGGAATTGTGTTGGCAATTTCTACATGGGAAGCACTTTGGCAATTGTCTGATATACCAGAACAAAAAAAAAAGACTGAAATTGTATTCAAAATTACGCTCCAAGTTTACGTTATTACTAAATGAAGACGAAGGTAATGCAAGTTTTGGTAAACACAAAATTGGCTTCATCCTTCTTTCATTTCAATGTTTATACATTGGTATCCCTTTCATTGTAAATTCAGCATCGCGTTCAATGCCGATCTGAAATTGCCATTTTTCCCGTGTACGTGATACGTTTATATTTCGCCGAGATCCACTTACTGTTAGAGGATTATTTCTTTTGAAGCTAGGTAGAAACAATATTAACTTTTTATACGTCAAAGAATAATATTGTCAAAAATGATATCATACATTTTTTGCTTCAGAACAAGTTTCCAGCTTTTAAATTTTAAATCAAACTAAACAAATATACCGTTATCATTATTCTTATTCTTCTTATTGTTATGATTTTTGCGAAAATTGTTTGTTAATTACGTACACACACAGATATTTCGCAAGCAGCGCGTGCACGCGTTATGATTTATTTAGGGTTATTTATTTATTTATTTATATATTTAGCGCCTGCGGTGGCACTAATGAATAATATTGGAAACAGAACGCCTCACCTTTGCCTTGTTGTAAAGTCTGAGCAGTTGTGTCCGTTACTATAACAGTGATGCTAACAGTTGCAGCTACATCTCTGTCTAATTGTTTCACCACTGAAACTTGACCCGTTTTTCGGTCGATTGCGAAAAAGTCCTGAAAAAACAGCCAATAAAACACAACGATCAGTGCGACTGAAGTTCGATATTTTATACGTGTTATTATATTGTTATTTCCATCACTGTTGCGTCAAGGCGATTCGTGATCGACGCGCGATCGATCTCGCGATTGACGCGTGACGGAATATAAGAACTTGTATTAAAACTGAAACACCTCGCGTCTTTAAAGATATCGGCAAATTTGACACCCGCGTCGTCAAAATGATCGCGCGGCTTTTTGTATAAGCAAATTCTTAACGCCGAAATTTGGTTGAAATGCGCAACAAACGCGATCTCGTTTGATTATAAGCTTATGCGAAATTTATCGCGTTTGGCAAAGTGCTCAATAACGCGCATTCATTCAAAGCCGCAAGATTTCGCGTCAAATTGCATGATGTTTATAACCCTCTTATAACCCCGGCCACTGATCATTTAAATAGAAACAAACGGTCGTACGACGCAAACACGAATGCCAGTCATTAATCAAACTTATCATTTTACATCAAATTTGCATATGGCTGAGATGAAATTAACACATTATTTGATTGTTTGAGATAACGCTTATTAGCGCTTGATTAATTTGCAAAAATTGAACCGCGCGAGGTAATTATTGATTACAATCAACGCATCGGCAAAACATTCTATTCGATTATAAATTTATTTTGCTATCGAGTCATTGCAAAAAGAGAGCAATAAATATGTCTTCTTTTAAGACGTGCTCTTAAAATTTTTTAAAGTGAACAAATATCTCTCTTTAGGATAGTTTTGATTCGAAAATTTAGTTAATAATTTATAATTGTTAATAAATTCAAACAAATAGTAGAATATTCTATTTGTTGAAAAATCACGAATTGTATACATTTTTATATAATACGGTTATTTGAAATACTAAAAATATGCTATAATAATAATAATTTGTTCTATTATGCGCGTGAAATAATAAAATCGAAAATAATGTAATTTCGAATCAAATATTTATGTATGTTTTGATTTAATGAAAAGTTCTTAGACGCTTTTTGTTTTAATAACAAAATATCGTGTATAATAATTAATTAGAAACAGTATTGTATTGTATAATTATAATAATAATTACCCAGTCCAGTCAAACTATGCTATAAACTTTCAGTAACGATATTTCTGCACGGAATATTCAAAAAATGAATAGATGGCGCTTAAGAAATATATAACTTTCTGGACTCAAGAAAGTGCTGTTTCGAGGTAAATTACTTTGTCTTATAAAGTTATACTTCCTAAGTTAATCAATTAAAATTTAAGGATCGTACTTCATTCATTCAAATATAATTTTTTAAGATCGCTCTGATTTTAAAACATGTTTATTATACTTTATTATATGGTGTCAGTAAAATAATAGACAGAAGTGTTTTTTACTTTAAGACTCCAATGTTTTACGATTTAATACACAATTATAGCTTAAAATAAAGTCGTTTTATTAAGACAACGGTGACAAATTAAGACACTATACCATGATACTTATTTATGCATCGCTCTGGGTTATAATAATAAAACCGACATAAACAGTCGCTCGAATAGTCGATTGCGACTGACTGAAAATAACACCGCGAAGACGAGAATCGGCATTTACCTTATAGGCCGTAACGTTGGCGTCAACTTTTTGTCCATTTCTGCCGATGGCGGTAATTGGTTCCGAAATGGCGAAATTCAAGGCATCGGGATCCGTGCTGTCTGGGTCGATAGCTTTTAAAGTGATGAAAACGGTCCCGATAGCGGTGTCTTCGGAAACTTCGGATCGTTGGATTTTTGGCGTGAAGTAAGGGGCTTTATCGTTACTGTTTTCCACGTTTATCATCAAAGTCGCAGTGCCGGTTAAACTGGGGGTTCCTGAAAGTAGAAAACGATCGCACTCAAATTGAAACCGAATTGTCGTTATTTCACGATGTAATTCAATTTGTTTCGTCGTTTTAACTGAATAACTTGTATATTATATATATATATAATGCATAGGGGAAGTGTCAATTTTCTCAAATGCCAAGCTTCATACATATCCAAGTATAAACTTAAGTGTTTGTGGATTTTGACATTTGACACTTGCCCGCGCATACCCGTCAGTTGATCCGACTTTTAATATGTTTCCGCGAGTAGCAGAAATTCGCGATGAATTTGAAGACGTCACATACCTCCGTCGAAAGCGATGACTTCCACGTGGTAAGAGTTTCTCGTGTCATAATCGAGTTTTTTCGAAACATAAACCAAGCCCGTGGTTTCGTTAATAGAAAAGTCGTCGAAAGCTCCTTTCTGAATCCGGTAGGTAAGCTGCGCGTTCACTCCGCTGTCTGCGTCAGTCGCCGTAATTTCCTCCACCGATGTACCTGCGGAAAAATCCAAATATTTGCCATTAGATTTCTATCGAATTTCCGAAGCGAACGATTTCATCGCGAAACGGCTGAGCGCCTCGCGTCAATGTCCCAACTTTTTAATTAGTCGCGTTGTCTGCATTCGCAATTGTTTAATTATGGCCCCGCGGAATTTAATTACAATTAATAAATGCACGCATCGCGTGTATAATGCCCGGCTTAAATATTTCACAAAGTCATCGTTTCATTTCGTGTAACGCAAGCGCGTGTTTGGTTTAAAAGCGATTGAACGTCGAAATTTGGGATAAATAGGAGGCGCATTATGCGATAAAATCATATGTTAAAATGCGCCGCAATTGTGTTTTGAAGATTGAAAAAAAAATAATAAATAATAATAATAAAAATAAAATAACGAAATATTTGCATGAACTGCGCCATTTAAAATATTCAAACCGGATTTTATGGTTTTTTATTTTGTATTTTTTAGATTCTCGTTTTTGAACGTCGATAACGATAAACCTAAATATATATTATATTTATATATGTTTTTTATACGTTACATGCATTTTTTCACGTGTAAAATTATTTACTAATTAAATATATTTTACGTAAATATATATAGTAATGCGGTAATCTTTTGAAATGATTATATATAATTTATGTTTTGCTGAAGTATTTTACGCGATGATAACCAAAGTTTTCTGCTCAAGTTTTGTGTGGGCACACGTATTCACCGCATCCATTATTCTAAGTAAATGTAAAACGTATAATTTCCGCTATGTTAATGATAATGTAATATATAACATCGTAACTAAGCATTCCGGTTGATTATTATACTGTATAAAGGAATTATGTGTTCTGTGTAAATTTATTTACAACTAGTCAATTATTAATTTCTCTTAAAATTAGTCAAATATGCTACATTAAATTGAAAATGAGCATTGTTATAAACAAAACTGTAACGACAAAGCGTAATTATCATAATTTATGGCATAGAATTATACTCGTTTTGTGCGAAGAAATTAATTTTAGTGAAAGTACTCAAAAGACGTGTTTTACGAGCATCAGGGTATACTGAAAAGATTGTGTAAATCCCGCTGGCAATTGTCAACACGATTTGCGCATAATCTTGTGCTCGTATTTAGTTGAATTATCACAATTTTATACTTATTCGTATGCATTTTGAATCGATTTTATATGCGCCAACTCGGAGGTAAAGACATGCCGAGGTGTCTGAAAAGGTCTGGATAGAATGCGTGATCTCGACATTTCAATGATAGAAGAAAATGTACGGTTACAAGTAATAGCCCTTTTTCGACTGTCACGATCGCACTACACTAAGAGCATATCTTTCCCGCCCTATCTTAAGGACGATAAAAGTTAATGAAGATATTTTCAAGGAGTTGCAATTGTATCAATCGAGGGAGATGTTAAAGAAGAACGTCTTTTTCAAAATAAATAAAATTCGCTCGAATTTCAGCGCTGAAATTGGAAGCACGGCGCTAAAATTGCTTGAAATCGAAAAATGGTTACTGCTTTATTGGAATTCGCACAATTTTGACGGGTTCGAGTTTCAGTAAATAAATAGAGATATACTGTTTTTTTATCCTGTAAAAGTAAAGAGCGATTTTGTATGCTGGTTTCTTCTGTGGAATTATATTTTTTAATAATCCACATGGTGGACATAATTTTGGTTGGTTTTTAATAAAATCCCGATACGCGTTATATTTCAATTTAGTCGACGAATTTTATACAGAAAAATTGATGATTTTCAAATTCGTGTTTCGTAATATATTTTGAAAATGATTTCGTGCAATTGTATTATTATACCATCGTGACAAATTTTGGTTCTAAGACATATGAATTCATTAATTTAGTTTTTAAAATTATTTATATTTTAGGTTTTTAAAATATTCCGTAGGTTTATTGGAATTCGAATACGTCTTTATCAAGTAATTAAAAACGTTGAAAAATGTTAAGCATTAACAAGTATATGAATTTTATATTCAATAATATTAACCTCATAACATTTCGAACGTATCGTTGTATGTCTTGTATTTTTGCAAATAGTTTCATTTGTCTTTGGATACATAATATCCTGCTAGAAACGTAACAAAAAAAGAATAATTCAATACTTTGCTTATTTTTTGCATCGTCCATTTCTGGATATAAAAACGTTTCTCTGTGTATTAACGTAATAAAAAACTATTATTTTTGCAATAGATATTTACAATATAAACCTATAATGTTACTTATATATATAATCTAAACATATTGTCAATATGGAAAAATTGTATAATATTATGATATAATAAATACGATTAATTAAAAAAAATAAATAAATAAACAAAAGTTATAAAATAATATCTTTATAAATATCAATTATATATATTTAGTTATTATGTATTGCATTGCGAGATTCTAGATTCATATAATCGTAAATGATACGATTAGTAGTGATACTCAAATAGTATGATTATACAATAATACTATATACATTGAAAAAATATGAAACTGTAGAATTTACATTGTAACATTTTGATGTTTTACATTGGTTACAGCAGTTGAATCGCGTTATATTATTGGCTGACGTCGATTACTGTTCAAATTATACGAATAACGATGTACATAGTTCCTCTTACCATTTTATTTTCACAGTGTATATACATCCGGTGTTTATTGAAACCCACCGCTTTAGGGCGCCCAAATTATACGGGTTTGAGCGTGTAAACTTGTGCGCAAAATGAAGCCCGGGTGGGCTTCGCCCGTCCTCCTGCAAGGAGTGCGGAGGGCATCGCTCCAAACGCCCCCCCCCCCTTTAAAATTTTAACAAAAATAACGTATGAGATCGGGGCCCCAGCACCGTATTGCACTGATCCGTCCAAATAAGCACCGCTACATCGATGGGTGCTTAATAGGACAATCTCCCATTAAACACCAATTCATATATAATGATAGTGCTTATCGAACCATGTTACTATATGTTGCCAAATTTCACAGCCCCAAATATACACCATTTGACTTGCAATATACATATATAATTATAATATTCATGATTTTTATAAATTACTCAGCTACTGATAATATGCATTTCAAATTAATTTAATTACGGCATTAATTTATTACTTATAATATTTGATTATGATTATTTTATTATTATTATTATTATTATTATTATTATTATTAGATTATTTGCAAAATGTTATAAATATTTTATTAAAAATCTTGACAGAAAGTACGTTGTCGAAACACAAATAAATGTTAAATCATTTCTTAATAACATATTCGGCATATATTTGTTTTCATAATTTCTGATAAGCGGCCAATTACTTTTGCGTACATAATTGTATATATAATACGCGCAGTGCAAATACACGAAATATTATTGATGCATAATTAACCACAATGTAACGATTAAACGGTTAATTTAAACAGACGTATAAAATATTGACAAAAATAATTTGTATCCAAATTATCCATAAACCGCGCACACGACTATCAACCGTATATATTATATAACATTTACGGATGCCTTTAATACATTCTACAGGAATGAACCATTTCAAATATGCTTCCTAAATGAACAAATATTTTGCAGTCATATCCAATACGTTCAACCAATCGCGGCAAATCCCGAAGGCAAAATGACCGCATAAAATTCGCCTCCGCCCTGCAGTGCATTATAATACCCCGTCTTAATTAAAAACCATGATAATTTACAAATTATCTTTGGTCCTCGATTGCAGAGCACAGTCCACGCTCAAATTAACACAGCAGTTTATGAAACGCAAGGCAAACTGCGTATCACTGAATTATTAAGCGAATTCGGTTTTATGCCTCGCAATGCATTTTAACCAGGCTATCCGACACTCTCTCTCCCGAGACACGCGTTTCTCTGAAAGAAAAGAATGAGTCGCATTGGCACGTGCGAAGGGCCAAATTCAAATTGTTGGCAGTTTCTCGTGCCGACCTGAAAGGCCAAATTGGCAGAGTCATACATATACACATTCACCGGCATGTCCGCACCCGAAACGGGCCCGCGGGCGTCAAAATAACTCACCGATTTGAGAGAGTTCCGCTATGCTGGCGGTGTAGAGGTCGTGCAGGAAAATGGGCGCGTTGTTGTTGACGTCCCTGACGGTGATGTTGACGATGGCGTCGTCCGTGAAAGTGCCGTCGGTGGCGCGGACCGTGAGAGCCACCCAGTCGTGCGTCGCATTCGTGATGTCGACGGGTCCTTTATTGGAGGTCGTGATTTCCCCGGTGTGCGGGTTGATGTCGAAAATGCCCATCTCGTTGCCGGCCGCAAAAAAGTACGTGATCTTTGAGGTCTTGTCCCGGTCCCGGGCGGTGATCCGCAGCTCGGGCACGAATTTTTCGGCGCCCTCGTCGATGACCGTGCGGTACGTGGCCTGCTGGAACTTGGGCGGACTGTCGTTCGCGTCGGCGAGCGCGATCCGCAGCGAGACGCTCGTGGTTTGGCCTTTGCCGTCGTCGTCGGTCGCCTGCGGAATTCGACACACGGCGTTCATTAACGGCTCCCAACTTTTCGCGCAAATGCTTATAATTGAACGCAGCGAGGTTGCGAGGCTTTGCGCGCGCGCCCGGGTGGGTCCGACGCGTTGGTCGTGCGAAAAACCCGGGTTTTTAATCGGCGTTGTTATGGTGGTTCTCCTTACCATGTTGACAGATATTGCAGGTTTTTATATATTTTTGTTCATTATAATAATTAAAATGTGACATTTATGCAGGAAATTTTCTTTTTTTAGAAGAATGTTATTCCTGAACAAAATTTAACACAAGCCGTTTGCGTGACAAAGGAAAACGACTTGCTACGTTAACAGTTTTATTTGAAACTTAAATGTTGTTAGGTAAAATTAATCTTCCATTTTCAAAAAATGGTATGAATTATTTAAGTTATATGTAATTTATTATGCATTATTTTAATGAAAAACACTAACACCGTTGCAACAACCCTTAAGGGGGGTTCTTTGAATCTAAGGTAACGGAATAGTGTTTTTTTATTGCAGTTTTGCAAATTTTGCTTTTTAATAAAATGCAAGTATTTGCCACAATTTATGGTTGTATAATAAATTTAAATTTTCAAATTAAATTCTTGACATAGTTAGTCGACTCGTTTTTTATCACCTCGAAAACGAGTCTACTTGCGACGTTTTTAATATTATGTTAAATTAATTTTCTTAATCTTAATTAAATTCTATAAAAATGAGAAAATGTGCGTGTACACGCAGAGAAGAGATATGTTGATTCAACCAAAATTTGGTTAAATGTACCAAATATTTTGTAAATCTAACAAAATTTTGGTTAACCAACTTCTCTTCTCTGCGTGTACACCAAAAATAAACGTATTAAATAAATTTAGGAAAATATAATGAAACTTGCAATATCATTCAAAATCAGTTAAAGAACCACCTTAAACTAAGTCGCTTCCGTCGGTTAAACCGGTGCGCGTTGTGCACCGCGATAACTTGCTTATTTCTTATAAGAACGTCAATTTCTGCAACAAATAATTAAAGAACTCTCGAAACGGCCGGATTCAGTCAAATTTGTCTCAATTTGAAACATTACGCGCAATTTTGGCGTTCGTCGCAAAACTCGTCGGCAAACAATTCGCGATCAAAATTTGACTATTCCAGTCGATAAGATCGTTCCACTTAGAGAGCCTGAAATAAATAATTTACGCCCGGTGGCATGGAAAAACGTCGGTTTAAGTTATATTCGCGGGGGTTAATGCGCGGAATTGTAATTGAACGGCTCGTCGACGAACCGATCGGGACTGATTTTGTTGATGCTCGTTGCTTCAATATCGAATAATCGCGAATGCACTTTGGATGCGCAACAATATGGATCCGACGACGCGAACTTTGACAAACGCGATATTCGGTTTAGATTCGATGATAATTGAGCGGTGCTTTAACGGTGTTATTAATTATTAAAACGCGAAATGAAACGCGTTGTCAGATATAATTACGAATAATGAATTTGATATGCGCGCGTAACAGGCGAAACGTTTTCGCGCGTGTCATTCGAAATGCGCAATTGATTGCGCCGCGTGTACTTTTTTATAACGAGATGTGTAATTAGGTGACGGGATAATAAGGGGGATCATAATAATCTTGCTTTGTGAATAATCGTCGGTATTCTTTTTGAGCCCGCGCTATATTTACAATGGCGGGTAATTGAGGTATCGGTTTGCCGAACGAAGCTCTACAATTTTCCGATTCATAAAGCCCGCGTTTGAATCGCGTTAAAGTCGTAAAAGTATGATTGATATATATTTTTAGTTCCGTTCTAATGATTGCAGTCATTTCGAATGCTTTGAGCTTTATACGCACGGCATTTCATTAAACAGCGTTTGAGCGCGTTAATTGTCAGGGATAAGTTAAATATATATATATATATATATATATATATATATATATATATTTGACTTTGTAGTATTGGTTAAAGTTTAAACTTCCAAAATTTGATTCTTAATATTATTATTAAGTAAAATGTGCGTTGAAATTATGCAACGTCGAGTTTATAATATAAGTGTTTGCCGACGTTGGGTCCACGTTCAAACAACATATTGAACGGCAAGCCGTGATGACTGTGAATAAACATTAGCTATTTAATTAAATTATTTAATTGAATTCAAAATAAACCGAATATAAATTTTGGCCACCAATACTAGGTCAATGTCAAATAGATATTTTAGCGTTCTTTGATGCCGACGAATCACACTAAAAAAGTTAATCTTTTAAAATATATATTCGTAACAAAGTGTTAAATTAACATTTACAAATACTAACGAACGAAACCAAATATTAACGCCAACTTTAATACACTGAGAAAATTATATTTCGTAATTTGGATAGTTAGAAGTATTGTGTGCGATAATTGGTTGAAACTTGTACTTTATATTCAATAATAAACATATATAAGTATATATATATAACGTCATATACAGTTCCAGTTACAATTTACATGATTCTTATTACGCTACAATTTTCTCAGCGCTCAATCTATAGAAACGTTATTACAAATACAAAATAAATAATTATTTTTTCACACGATTGAAATTGCAAAACAAATTGACTAATTGGATATCACGGCAATAAAACGTACCTTATAGTTGAGGAAATACTCGTATTGCTCTTCGTAATCCAGACACGGCGAAGTCCCTGGCGTTGGGCACGGCGCAACAGTGATTCTTCCAGTTTTGTTATCCACTGCAAAATGCTCGGTACCTTGTCCGAAAAGCTGGTACACGATTCCAGCCGTCCCGTACCTGTAATTCGTATGAATCGTGCGCGCTTAATCAAAATCCCCCACCAGAGTCCATAGGAATGCCATTATAACTAAAGCGCAATAAAACTTTATAGCGGCGAATTTGATCTTTGTTCCGCGCCGTAAACGCAAGACACCCCATCAACCGTATACTTTGACAATACCGATAATAATTAGTAAATTTGTTCGAAACAAAGGTCCGAGAGTTATCCGACTCGCGCGTGTTTATCAGCAACTTGAATAATCAACGTTTATCTTTTGTGCCCAAGTTTTACATTATTCAACGTATATTTAATTAATCGAATAAAAGGCAAATAAGAATGTCGACAAACAAAGCAATATGTTAGATTAAATATTTGTTCGGACGTAAGCTTGAGAGAGCCGTTCAAAGTTTCGTTACAATGCACACGTTGTTTAATACAAACAATATTACGCGATATGAAATGCGCGTTCCGTTTTGCATTATGATTTGTTTATACCAAGTTCTTCAGGGCCAGAAACAATCGCATTATTCCCGTCATAATTTCGCCCCGGCACGCGCATACATTGCCGCTTTTTGTGATACGTTTTGCTCGATCAATTTCGGATCGCCCGCCATCACAGATTCCCGCTTCCGATCGAACGAACTTGGGCGCGAGTTCGGTGCCCAAATGCCCCTCTGCGTCTAACTGAAAAGCACAACAGCCAAGTCGTTCGGATCAATGCAGTTCGCGTAAGTTCACCGACAACGCGCGAGCACGCGGGCTTATCTTAATGTCACGCGCGTCTTAATGCGCGCCGCGGATGAGCACGAATTTCGGCGCTTAATATAACTTTATCCCGTCGACTTATTTCAGTAATGCGTTTCGGCTTTAACTCGCGAAATTGGAATAAATATCAGCGAAGAAGCGAGACCAATATTGCAGCGGAATTGTTAATTCGGCGCCGCGAACTTTTCAAGCGAATTCGCCGTTTTCAATTAGCGCGCGAGCGTAGTCAAGTTTCGCCTCGTCCCGGTCGACGAACCGGCGTAGTTTACCAATAAACACAATCAAACGAACTTCATTCCTTAATGGCACAAATGATTAATTTCGAGTCGCGCCCTTTGACGCTTTACGCGCGCGCGAATTAAAAATGCTCGCTATCGAATAATAATAATAATCATAATAATAATCATGTCAACTCACCGTCCGCTGTCGCGGTCCTTGGCCGTGATGGTTATGATCGATGTGTCTGGCGGGGCCGTCTCGGATACCATCGTCGTGTAAGTCGGATTCGCGAAGGACGGCGCGTTGTCGTTTGCGTCGGTAATGGATACCGTAACGGTTGCCGTCGAGCTCAGCTTCGGGTTTGTGTGCACCTCCTCGGCAACCACCTGATTCGTTTATCGAACATTTTTATTGAATCTATTATGCAGTTACGCCAATGTTTAGAGAACAAAGTGCCGACAAAGGAGTCTGAATCCTGCGATTGTCGGCGTCCTTTTTCCCTTTCATCCCTTTCCATTCGTACGTCGCAGTTTCGCTTCATCTTGACTAATTAATACCTTTCGATGGTAATAATTCTGAACATTGTTTAGCGATCAGTTTTTTCACGGGTACATCTTTGCCGCACGAAAGCGGCATGTATGCGCGCGCGAACAACCGAGCAGGACCAATGCAAAAGTTAAAAAAATGGACCGATTCTGGAACAGCACTGGTTACCAGATTATGGCAACAGGTTGGAGCCAGTATTGGCCAAACTACGGCTAACAACCGAAATGGCAGCGAAACTGAGCTGAACCAGACGAGATTGGCGAGGAGTAAAGTGTCAGAGTTTAGTCAGGCATAACATTTTGTATTGTACAGTCTAATACAATACTAATAATGTGCTAGATAAAAACCAGTATTGAAAAGTTCGGAAACCCGTACTGGTTGAATACTGCACTGAGAAAACTAAAGCATGGAAAATTACTGTTTATAATACTAATTTGGGGCAGTATAATATAAATCATCAAAATTTACTGTTTTTAACAGTAATATATTATTATAATTCAATAATTATCCGCGTAAATAACTTAATTTGTTTCTGTTAAAAACAGTGAATTTTGACGCTTTGTATCATATTAGGGACCCAAATTCGTATTACAAAAATAGTCATTTTTCATACTTTATTTTTTTCAGTGTGGTAACGGTACTCAGCCGACGTTATCACTCCAACTATGGTACATTACTGGACCTACATCGGTTTACTATTAATATTGGCAACTCTGGTGCCAGCATTGGGACAATATGAATCCATGTTAACAATTTTTCTAGTTCTTTTAATGCAATTCAATAAATGCCGTTGGTAATGAGTGTAAGGCAGACGTTTTGATGGTATTGAAAAATGCTTTCGCAACTTCACTTAGGTGTGTTCTGTTTGCGCGGTAACCGGCCTTTTTGCGCGATAGTTCAGTTTGAAACGGAGAAAACTCGCAACGCTTTTGCACTAATAGATTTTCCAACAAGAAAAGACACTTATTGTTTTCCAACGGAACGGAATTATCGCGGGAAATATATTATCTTCAGATTTACCAACACCGAGGCCTACGTCTTTTCACCGCCGACGTTCGGTGTGGATAATAAACGCTTGAATAAAAAGCTCGAAATGCCTGAAACGGCACGTTTTATTTGCGGCACTGCAAATTTAATATCGTCGAATTAAATTTCCGTTTCATTTGATTGTTTGCGAGTAATCGTAATCGTGATAAGTGGAACATGGCGTAATTACCGAACAGTAAACAAAAGTTATATAATCGAAATTTTGTTGTCGAATTGGGATCGACGGATTTGATGACGATTTTGCAGATTTTTTACGAGACTTAAGAAAAGGATAACGCATACCATAGTGAATGTCTATTAAAACGATAATAATGACGGCGATTCAAAGTATAAATAAAAATACGTTCGCATGCAAAATCCTGTTCACTCGCGATACTGGCATTATGGAAACAAAAAAAAGCTTCGCTGAATTACGATCCTTATGGCATGCTGAACGAGTTACGACGTTCTTTGCATATCTCTTGAGATATGGTTTTCTTCACTTCAATAGTCGATTGAAAATGTAAGGGTGAATGAAATAGTGAAACAAGATGTGTTTTCCTATTAAATCGGAGTCCGTGAACTCTGCGGGATGAAAAATTGCCTAATCCGTCTATAAAAATAATAAAATCTAAGCCAACGTCGCGCACATAAAACTCGAGGGTGTTGTAATTATTGATGAATGGGATTAAAATGAGTTTGCGCATTTGCATTTAATACGTGGTTAAAAATATCATTTTGCCGTTCGAAATTGATTATTTAAAAAAAAACCCTCGTATCTACAAATTCTCGAACAATTTCAGTACATTTCCTGGACACTAAAATTCTTGTACCATTGCCGTTTTTCACATATTTCTCGTACATTGGACAGCCTGTTAAATGAAGCTTCAATGCGATTGGAAAAAAGAAACACGCGCTGATGGGAAAGAAAAAAAAAGAAAACAACAAGTTTATTAAAACATTTTCAAATAATGAAATATAAAATAGTGAGATTTTGACAATGGAATTGGTAATTAAAATAATAATCTATAGTAAGT
>JABFQC010003346.1:0-14284 GCA_022817085.1 Psilanteris sp. ZL-2020
ATGTAATATCGTAAAATAAAAGTTATAACGTTACAGACATGTCGAATTCGGATTGGATGGTGTTCATTTTTTTCAATAGTAAATTATATTAACGTATATTTTAATGGGATGACAAAGGTATAACCTAAACATTTTTGAAATACATTTTCCGTTTAATACATAAATGTGAAATAATTATTTTTATAAATAAATATAGTATTTTATCAAAAATATAATAATATTGTTTCATTGACAAAGCTTATAGGTGGGGAACTGCTATTATCATTCTTCTATATTATAAAAAAAAAAATTAACGTCAAAGTTGTGATTAGCTTTACATTAAATAATGTTGTCTGATATACAACATTAAACTTCTGTAGGTTCTATCCCAATTGGGATAAATGTAACATAACTTTTCTCTGTGTAGTCGTACATATTATTCAGATTTCATAAACAAGTGCAACATCAATATATTATAATAATTATAATTTATGAGTGGGGGTTAAAATACAGACAGTTGTCAATTATAACAGTAGAGAAAAAAAATAGTCAAATTTAGACAATTATACTTACCATTAATACAGACAACACAATTTTCTTCTATATGTAAACTGAGAAAAATGGACTGTTGTTTTAACAGTGCGCACTGTACAGTCTGAACTGTAAAAAATAGATATCTGAAAAAAAATAATAGGTCTTTAAAAATAAAACAAAATAAGTCTGGACTATCGCTACAACATGCCAAATAATTAATTCGCCATTTTTTAAGAATAATATTAATAAGTAAAATAAAATAACATATATGAAAATTAATTCATAACCTTAAAATGTCAGAATTATAACAGTGTCAACTGTACAGTCCAGAACTGTACATTTTTACAGTACAAGACTGTTGGCGGAACAGTCTAGTCTGTTAATCCAACAGGAAAATTTTCTCAGTGTATTAATTACGAATATACGAAAATATATAGATACTTACGCGGAAAAAAATTTTCACGTTTATTTAACATTTAGAACAATGTTCATACTTTTATTTAGAAATAAGAACTTTATGATATTAAAATAACATCTATAAATGTGGAATACAAACGCATATTAATGTTGTCTTAGAAACGGACTTTAATGATTTCATGAACTGTCAAATGTTTTTGTACATTATAGGTTAAGTTAAACATTTTAATCAAGAATCAGGACGAATGTTTTAAATTGTAAATTTCTTGTTAGTTTTGAAAAATGTATTTTCCAATCATATTATTTCTGTAACATAATTATTAATAATAAGTATATCTTTAGAAATTTTCTGTGTAACTCCGCATCTTTTTGATGTTGATTTAAGATATGAATACTTTTTAATTCAAATTTTAAGCCGTAGCATTGACTTTATTGTAAATATAACATTTACTGGTTGACTCTTAGGCTTAATGTAAAATCAAATACTGAAAATGTTTTAAACTGACATTTTTTTCCGTGTATGTATTCAGAATCTTGACACATTACTATATATTTTTTAAGTGGTGTTTTTGAATACTCATAAATATGGCAACAGAGTAAAAGGTATTCAAAAGCACCACATAATATATGGGTTGGTGCTTTTGAATACCCTACGCAAATGCACCAGGTTTATTTATGTACCAACTGGTTGCATACGGACCCACAAAATACTGTACTGGGGCCCCCTAGGACCCTCGCGTTTTGGGTTTAGCTAGATTTTTAAGGGGGGGGGGGTTGGGGGGGGGCGCAGCCCCCCGCATTACCTTGTGATGGTGACCAAAGGCCGCCCGATGCGCTCAGCCATATTTTCTACAAAGAAAACAATTTTGCACACTCGTAGTTATGGAGCCCCAAAGTGGTCGGTATTCAAAACCACCGGAGGCGATATATATATATATATATATAATTGTATGTTAAAAAGTTTAATATGATTTGATAATAATTACTCGATTAATATAGTCAAAATTACAATCAAATGTAACGTGTTTATGGATTTATAATCAAACTGAAAACTTTAATATTTTCACTACAATGAATTGTGATTTAAATAAATCACACAAATAAATTACCCTTCATTTACTTTTTGTTTATGGCACCATTTTTGACGTTATCTACACAAATAGAACGAACTTCCTTCGTATTAACAATATATAATTTCCCATCTCTTCTACTTGCTATACTGCATCGAAGCCCTACATTTCAGTTACATGCAATACGTTTCCTAATATCCATTCATTTCCGCAAATTGTATAAATATTATATTCTCCTTATTTATGCAAAATTTATTCACTTCTTCACTTCAGATCCCTAAATCCAGTTTTTGCAGTTAACCATTTTATCCTTTACTTTTTTGTTTGTAAGCAATACTCTACAATACTTACGCTCAATTTTTGCTCCAACAACTATAGGATCAATTCATGATCCACCGATTTCTTCCGTCTAACGCAGTCAGTTCGTATGTCGTACCTGCGCCCAAATCATGGCGCCCATTTTCATTTCGCATTACGAAATGTTTCCTCAAGAGATTCGTCTTCTGTGAACTTTTGTTCGCGTCGCTCCCTCGCCTAGGCAGTCGCGTCCAATTGTCCCCACCACGTGCAATCCGTCTCTCGTTTCTTTACTTCTTTTTTTTGCCATTTTCGACGCGAACTTGCTTCTCGCGTGCGAGCGTTCTTTCTCTTTCGAGGGGGTCGGGCACAAAAGTGCGCGTGGAAATACAAATGCCTCATCGACTCGTGCCCACGCACACTTTCATTCGATACTGTTTGCCGGTGAGTAACAGTTTAGCCATTCACCGATCATAAAAGTTTGACTTCTACCCGCGCGACGCTGCTGTCAATTTGGCTCAAAATTGCGCCACCCGTTGACGCAGTTTCTCATCTTTTGAGTCGGACGCGGATCATTCAACGCTGCGCACGTGGCTTCATAGTCGACCGGATCCGTCGTGATCCTTATCTCACGATTTCGCGGCGACTCGCGCTCGTTTAGTTGAATCGATGAAAACTGAAATTGCGACATGCGTTAAGAAATGAATGAACGGCTGAAAGTGAGACACTCAAGTCGAGCGCGTTCGCTCGTCGGTCTATCCAGGATCGCACAATAGCGATCTGATCGGCGGCATTCTTCGCATTCTTCGGATCATGTAAATCGCGCAAATGACGAATACACGGCATCCTGGCGCACGAATATAACTATACGTTTGATGTCATTTGGGTCGGTCGACGCGCACGAAGTCGACCCAAGACGAGGATCTCGATCCTAAAGGCAGTTAATCGAGTTTGTAAAAATGGCCAGACTGTTGAGTCGTCAAATTGTTGAATTCTGAAACCGTACGTCGTAGTTTAATTACCCACCAGAATGTTGCTTCAGATAATGCATAAGATTGGTAATAAGCGTATACGTTACCAACGAGCACAGTATATCGGATTACTTAATTGTGTTGCGTTAACAAGGATGACATCGACCAAGTCTTGAAAACGGTTCCGATGCTGATCAAGTGTGTCAACCTTTTGGAACACAATATTTATACATATTATTTATCCACGTATTATATCAAAACATATTACAAATACATATCTATTTCTGAATCAGCCAGAATTTCTTTAAAACTAAAATTTACATATAAAACAAAATTTAAAAGAATGTTTTACAAAATTTACCAAACTAGATAATAATAGTAGGAAAAATGGGCAAAAAATGTAACCAATATGATAAATTATGGTTAGAAAATTCTAAAAATATGTCAAATATTATCAAACAAATGATAAAAACAATGATATTGTCTAATGTATATTTACATTTTTGCTCACTTTTCCTACTGTTACTATTTATTTTTTTTTTTTTTAATATAGCTCATTAGTATACGATTTAAACGAATATCAAAGTAAAAAATGTTTTTGAAAGGTATGATCGATTTCTGCAAGAATATCTAAACATAACATGAATCGAACTGTCCTTTATTTTTTATTGTTTGTTATTATTATATATTTACTGATGGCTTAGTTTTGTTTTAAAATAACTTGACAACAAAAGCAACTTTTTCATATTATCACTTATTATTACATAAATATTAATTTATTATAATATACTTACACGTACAAATTTTTAAAAATCCAAGAGTTTTACGTAGATTTATTGAAATAATTAAATACATACAAAAAAGATATATTTAAATGACTACCGTCCTACTAAATTTACAATATAAGCTTTTAATAATGTTTATTCCACAACATATTAATAAGACGCTTTATTCCTGTGCCTAATCAAGCGTGAAATACATTCTGATTCATATAAATGACCTTGTCCCATTCAGAGCCTTCCGAAAAGTACGCAAGCACGCTTTTCTAACAACTTGTTGATGACGTGATTGTATGTATATCCTTTAATATAAATAAACGATTCAATTTCAATTACTTATGTGTTTTAATAGTTTTGAATATTTATAATTATATTAGTTGCCTTCAGTTCTATAACCCCGAACATTATTTTTCAAATTGATAATCATCGTTGCCAATGTTTGTCAATAAGTTTCAATGTCATTCGCGTTGATTATGAGTATTGTTATTAGTTATAAAAACCAAGCAAAGATGTAAAGAATTAATTTATTTTATTATTTACACGGATTTTGAAGCGCGACAAAACCGTAACAAGAAACGATGCCAATTGTTTGAATTTACCCACCAACAAACTCATACTCACTTGCTCGCAGCAAACAACTTACTGGACAACTATTGTACATATATGATCTGTCCGGCCACGAACGTAGGATACCCATGCATATCGTTCACCTACGACACGATCAAACAGCTAGATCAAGTCAGCGATTCGCATTTGAAATGAATTCAAAACTGGTACATTGTTTGCATTAACAAACCATGAAGTCTGCGCTGTCCACGGTCGGCACGCGAACCCACGCTGCCGCGCAGGCGCGTACAATCCTCGCAAGGATTCCCAAGCGTCGTACTGTTTGCACAAGAAGAAGACTTTTCATTTGTACTGTTTGCTTGAATTGAGCGTACTACACTTTTCTCGATAAAATACCGCCCCTGATAAAAAGCCCGCTCCCCTCCCGGCGTTCGTTGATTGCGCCTCTGTTCCTCTCGCGCGTATGCGACCGAGTCGCTCCGAGCGCGCCCGAGACGAACCGAAGCGTACACCCTCGTACGTAAGTACGTACGCGCGGAATGCAGCGCGCACGAACTTGTCTCGCAGTCGTCGTCTCTGTCGGGCGCTCGTGGCTCTCGCTCTCTTTCACAATGAATTTATTGTGTCGTTGCTGCGGGGAGTAGAGGGGCAGATTTGAGCCAGAACCGAGCAAGACAGAGAGCGCGATTAAACGGAAGACCGAGCGTCGTCTTGCTTGCACCTCATCTGATCTCCGTTGTTTGATATCTTTGCACGGATGGCACGTAACGTTTACGCGTGGCGCATACCGATTCCCGGCCGTCATGGCGGCTAAATCCTCGGATTCGAGCAGGCCTATCATTGTGACGTCAGAATGCTCGCCAATTAGCAACCGGGTTAAATTCCCAGCTTGAAAAATCTAATTCTAATCTCGATTAAATCGCAGTCTTTGTTTTCGTCTCCGGCTAATTCGATTTCGTGTTTTGTTTCCGATTGAGAGAGCCGAACAACTGTCAAGTTGTCAAGTTTTTTTTGTTTTTTTTTTCTTTCTTCACTGTTATTAACATAAAAATAAACGATGTTCGTAGTTTTTGTGGTGCTTCAAAACGTGGCATTGCTTCAGTTGTCATCAAATTTGAATGTATTTTTTTTGTTTCCAGGGTAAACGCATTCTTGGAAGTAATTAGTTGATTCGGTTTCAGTCGAATTGACTAGTTATATTATATGTATTTGTTTTACTTCTTTTGAAGTCCTGTATCAGCTTGCCCAATCGAACGGGAAAACGACTCGGAATCGTGAAATTGGTTTTAGCATCTGTACAAACCACCAAGTGTGGATAGATTCGAAAAAGCTGGACGCGGCGCAGGCGTCGATTGAAGCAAACGTTTTTATCAATTTGCAAGTAAATCGGAATTCGCGGAGAGGGGGTTAATAGACACGTTGTTCTCGAGGCCGTGCGCAAAAGGTGTACGCTGCTTGTCGGACCGAGAAGCGAGAATCCCCGGTTTTAGCTGGACATCGGCGCGCGTTTTTTGCGCGACCTACCCCCACCGCGACATCACCCTCGGCCTATTTCGGAACGGCGAGGGCCTCCTCGCGTCGGCTCGGGGTCGCGCGTCGTCGCGCACCTCCCCGCGTTCCTGCGCCCGACCGTGGCCACGCGCATCCTTCCGACTGCCGATGCACCGTTCCATTAACTCGATTGACAACCGGCTCCTGAATGAAAATCAGGATACGCGTTTGTGCTTCGGCCAAAGAGCGGGCTATTTTGGGATTCGTCGCGTTAGGCTCCGCTTCAGCGCGCCGACGCAATTTTCAACTCCCTACTGCGGCGTTGCCGCATTATGCTGCGGAAGAATAAGAGTTAATTTTACATTATAACATATACGTTATTAAAGAGAATGGCTAATCGAATGCAAAACGCAGATACGAGTAGCATAAGAAAGTAAACCGTCTTTGCGTTGACGTTTTCATTGTCCGAAAATGCGCATATCAAAAGCCGGATCCATTATTAGCTTGTTTCAATGCGTATATGTTGTTTCAAAATAATCAAATATCGGTAATTATTGTAAAAATATACTCAGAGTCACATTGCACGATGACTGAGAATTTATTAACATTTTTTTGTATAATAACGTGTTTTTATTTCAACACGAAATATCCACATTTGAATAATTTTTACGACTATTCGAGACGATTTTATATTGAAATGTGACGCGCTTAGAAAGTACGAAGAATTTAGAATAAAAATTACGATTTCAGGCGATGCAGTGTAGGAAGTACACAATAACTTGTGTCTCGTTGAAATAAGTTATATATGTCGTTGGATTAACGCGTTGAAGAAAACGCATTTTTTACTTTTTTAAATTTTCAATTATTCGGTGTATTTTTAGAAACCAAGATGTCCCAGCTGTTTTATTTCGATTCAATTCAAACGAAGGTTTGTAACTTGGAACAACCGAATAACGTTTTCCTAATTAAAAGCAAAGAGTAACCAAGGAGTGCGATAAGAATTTTAGCTTGAAAACTTATTTCCGTGCCGACATCTATCCAGAAATATATCGACATTTTTTTGTGTGAACAAATTAATTGGTTCGCTTAACTGAATCATAGAATTTTCACAATGCAAAGTACATGCTAAATAACAACGGAATTACAGCGATGAAAATAATATTCATATCTTTACTTCGTCGTTTAATGAATTAAAACTGGAAAAAGTGTCATTAACTATATCACTGAGAAAAATGAAACTTAGAAAAGTGCTGTTTATAACACTAATTTGGCGAGATTAAAACTAAACCCTAAAAATTACTGTTTATAATAGCATTATACTAAAAAATAGAAGGAAAATTTGATATGAAAACTGTATTTCTACAAGGAAAAACAGTAATTTTTAGGTTTTTACTTTAATGTCTCCAAATTACTATTATAAACAGCAATTTTCTACGTTTAATTTTTCTGAGTGTAAGCAATAATTTAAATATGATGAATCATATTTTTTAAAATAATTATTAAACATGAATTGTACAAAAGTAATAATTGTTTTCTGTAAAAAATCATTGAGAAATTTCATAAATGTATTAGATTAGTATGAATTAATATTTAACCGTATAGTATTTGTATATATATATTGCAAAGTTTGTTAAATTTTGTGAGTTTCTTCGGTACGTAACGATAAAGTGAATTTGAGAACTTTGAGACACCTACAAGCCAAGACTCGTGAAGTCTGTTTTGCAGAATTCACGTTTTCCTTTTTGATAATGATACATCAGCGAAAGATCAATTGATTTAACTCACATATCTTTCGGTGAATCATGTATATGGATATAACGCGAGATCATGATTCAAATTGAACCAATGATTACGTCTGGATAAAATTTCATTAACCATGAAGTACATGTTTCAACGACTTTAAAATAATATACATTTTACCGATTCATCAGTTCAATAGGCATAATTCAAATCTGCTGACATTAATTTTTTGTTTATCGGATATTTAAATTACAAATAAAAGTGTTTAAATTGACATTAATAAAACAATAGAAAGAAAAACATTAAGTAATTAATACAAGTAGTAATATTATCAATCTAAAGATTGACGTAAATTTCAATAAAAATGAATTTTGAATTTTGAAGCCAGTAAATACGCTCGCGACAAATATGGATATGTAAGTAACAATTAAATTTATACCATATGTGCATACGTTGAATAATTTTGTTAAATATCACACTCTTAATTTGAATGTTCAATGCAATGGTATTCAATTGCAGTCGTGCTTTTGCTTTATTTGAAAGTGAAATACACTTTTTCTTTGCGCTCGGTGGAAGAAACGTATTATACAACTAATAGGAAAAATTATATTATTTTTAACATCGGCATTATGTAATTATTATCAAACGCTAACTACAATCACTTTATCTTAAACTCTACAGTAAGAATATCCGTGGCTTTTAAGATAAGAATGACTGCGTCACCCGCCGAGAGAGGCAATTTCGCATCCGTGTTTTCTCCTATTCCACCGCTAAATATGGAATGCTTGATATATTACGGACATCTATGTTTCGCTCTTTCAATGAAACTTGTTCGTCATTAATCAAAAATCCAAATTCATTTGTTTTCGACAATTTAATGATTATTTTGTATGTATCGGTAACATTCATTCTTTGCAACTCCTTAAAACTGAATTTGTAGAAGAATAAGTTATGTCCCCGCCAAAGTCCAAGTATATTAATATTTCAAATAACGAACAATGTTTTATATATGATAATATGTGTTTTAAGGGGTTTAATACGATCTGTAAGTGTCCATATGTTATTAAATGACAATCATAATTCTCTTCAAGATCTGTACTTTAATAGCATCCAAATTGTTAGTAGTGATATTGATTTAATTAATTGAATATTGCAATGCAAACCCTTTGAATTGAATATTCGTGATTTTAACGTCGTTGCATTATGTGCATCAAACCAGCGCGGCTAATTCGAAAGTCGTGCTTTAATGGGCGCTAATTAAGCGCGTCCGATTTCAGCGGCGACTCGATAATGAATGATCGATCAAACGTCGCGAAAATGTTTGCGCTCGGGCGAGCAGCTGCGCGACGGCGTCGCGGGTAAAAGCGCGCAGGTCGCGATAAAAGAAAAGCCCGGCGCGCCGGCGAAAACGCGCGCAAACGCACACGAGCGTGCACGAGATTACGCCGCTTGAATCAATTTACTACTATAATGCGGCTATTTTTACATCGCTCTCCGATCGCAGTCGCCCGAGTCGTGCGAGACTAGACTTTGTTTGGGTTGGAAACGGAGATGATAACGTTATAAATAGGGCGCAATGGAATAAATAATAACAGCGGCGGAGCCGAGGTTTAACGCAAAGCCAAACAGTAGTCGAACGAGAAACAAACCAATCGAAGCAATGCGACCGAGTTTCGGCGAACAATTCAAGATCGCCCGATAGAGATTGACTGTAATTCGCGATATTCAAAATTCGTACCGTTTTTTCCACATTTTTCAATGTATTTTCGGATGTAATCTCGGTTAAAGAGCACCGTATAGGCAATTAAATCAAATCCGAGAATCGGCGCACACATTTTACGCGCGTCTGTTTCACAATTATTGCGAAACGCAAATATTGTTGTCTTTGAACAACAATGAGCGCGCGTTTGTAATGAAAACGCCTGGGATGGATATTTATGCCCCCGAAGCCGACGTTTCCAACATTTTTATCTGATTCTCGGTACGAATGTTTATTGTTCGTTCGTAAATTCGGTGATAACCCTTGGTTACTTTAATAGAAAAACTGCATTGCTTTTGTTTGCCATAACCTATAACTCGGATAATTTGTTTTTTTTTTTTTTTTTTTTTTTACGCGACGCAAAGAATTACGAGAAATGTCATTTCCTCGAAATGAATTGCATTGTCCTGTATTTGGCGTACGTTTTTGTTTACATTTTGCGACACCATTGACATTTATTTACAACGCACGATCAATTAATGATGACCACGGGCAATAGTCACAGCGTCAGATATGAATGAAATCAATTCATTGACGGAGTATAAAGAAAATTTGTTCCGTATAAAATGACGAGGTGAAAGACGCACGCCTTTACTCATTTGATATTGTAAATTATTGCGAATTAAAGGAATTTCATCATATATTTAGCGTACCCTCTTTTAATATGACTTGCGTAATTACGATTTTTAAATAAAATATATTATAAGTTACCGTACCTTCTGGCGTTCAAATGACATCTTGAAGGATATTTAAAAATTACTATACCATTAAAACAATATTTATTACATGATATAGCAAAAATGTGTCAAAATTCCTTCTAGTTTTATGATACTGTATAACAAAATTTACCATATAAATAAAAAAAGTTGTCAACATGGTGTCGTAATTTTATATACATCTATTGAATTAGTTTACAAATGCCAGAAGGTATATTAAATTACACTTTTTTAATAATATATACAATGTCATTTTCTCTCACGTGTATATTTACGTTCTTCTTTGTTTTTTATATATATAATTTTGTTATTGTCTAAATAAAAAACATAATACGTGCAACAATTGCAATGTACAGATCAAGTATTGCCTAAATATTACAACATTTGACTATTAACTTATATACATAAACAGTAAAGAAAGCATGTTAGGTTAATATGATTTCATTTTTTTATTTTTTTCAGTCATTCGCATCCATCAGTTCAATGCAACTTGCTTTAATGCAAAACGTATGATATATTTACATTAATCATTCTCTTGAATCAGTTCATAATAATTAATTTGATGAATTTTACTAAACGGCGTATTCATAAATCCAGGTTATTTCATTTATTTTGAAAACAGTGCGCAATAACAAATATTGAATTTCAATTTTCCCACACATGTGCACTTTTGTACACGCGCGTACATTGTTACAACTTCGCAATACTCGGCATAGTTCGTTCGACACGAATTTATCTTAAACAAATATCTCGCTGGTGTTGGTAACAACAAAGGTTGATATCGATAATAAAAGTGTTTCCTGAATCTCGCAGCCGACCCCAGCAATGATCGCGGTTTTCACGCATCTGGTGGCGCGCGTGATACGCACCGCGAGTTTAGCAACGCGTATCTCGGAGACGGCCTCCGAATATTGGCGAGGGTCGTTGATCTTACGTGCCGCAACTTGTGTGTTTCTTCGCATGATAACGACGCGTATAAGTTCCACGTGAAGAGTATAAAAGCGGTGCATGCTTAAAGCCGTGTTGCCGGCTGCGTTCGACCCGCCACCGACTACCAACGAATTCAAATAATAGCGCCTCATTTTCTTATCGTCGCGTGCGTCGACGCTCGCATTTATGAGTAATGCGATTCAACAAGAGTCCGCCACCGACCGCGGCCGTTATCACCCAACGCAGCGAATTAAAAGCGAGTAACCCGACCCACTCGCGCGAGTCGACTCGGATCGAGCTTTTCATACACTCCGCGTCAACGGAAATGTTTCCAATCGACGGTCAACTTTTCCAACTTTTCCGCATCCGTTTGGGTTTAGCCGTCGGACTCTTGTCTCGCTTTGTCTCGGTTTCTCTCTCGAGGTATTTTCAGTCGCGCGATTGTCCCCGCGAATCATAAAATCGCGTACACTTAAATTTCTGTCTGCACAAAAGTGACACACCGATCGAATTAATTATTTTGTCGCGATTCAGACAGTTGTGGCGTTTTGCAATTGTTCGTTTGTTTGTGACTCTCCCTTATCGATTCAATGTTATTTATACTTTTTAAGAAAGGGGTTTCGGTATTAAAAGTAGCCGTTTGTGGCGCCCGTATTTAAGGTTATTGATTCGCTGATTTTATTACACCGAGCAAAATAAATCAATACATTTTACTAAAAATTAAGTTAACTACCTATGAGTTTATAATTTTAGTTTATAAAAGTTTTACTAAAACATGGAAACATAGGTTTGTGTAATATTTTCATTATGGTCACAACTTTCCTCGTTTGTTTATTTGATATTATTAAAGTTTTCTTGAAAACTGCTTAAGATTTATCCGTTGCACAAATGCCGCTTTCAATTACAGTCAATTATTGCAATAAAAGCAACATTTATAATAATATTTATTATTGTATCATTACGTATGATTATAATTATCACAGGCAAACAATAACAAATTCATATTAAATATAAATAAACAATATTTTTAATAGATTTGTTTATATCAGTTGTGGACATAAATTACAATTATATTTCTTAATTAAACAATTTTCATTAAAATAATGAATGAAATAAAAATTAATAACAATTAATTGATGGATTATATTATAACAATCTAAATTTAAAACAAAATTTAAATTAAAATTATCCCAGTGAATAAATTGGTTTTATATTTTAATGAACATAAATAATATTAATCTCGACGCAAATAATTTTTTTTCGTCTAAACACTGTCGAATTATTTATGTTAGATTTAAATTGAAATTAAAACGGAATGGATTTCAATAATAACATTTGCATTTTAAATTGTTAGTAAACGCTGTAATTATTTCATATTGCGAAGTGAATTATATATAGGTTATCCATAGTTTCTCAATGAAATTGTGCAATGTATATATTGACTTATATCTATTGGAACACGTTTGTAAAAATGATTGTTAACGAATCTTAATTTAAAATAATATAGACTGGACATCAAAACACAATTAGCTAATAAAATACCAAATCTTACACTAATACAATTAAACTTCTGTTAATAATGAAACATAAAACTGAACAAGTTAAATAAAAGTTTTTTCCACATATACACATACAAAATATTAATCATATTTATGATGCGTAACAAATATATTTATGAACTTGTCACCTTGTCTGATTAACAAAACAAAAATTTGAGATTTGTCTCGTGTAATCTTTCATTCGAATCAACCCGCGTGTCAATGTTGTAAATGAATTCCTCTATATGCTGTACAAAAAATAATCGTACAAACTTCACTAAACTAAACAATAATGTTATATAAATATATATAAAAATATAAAGAATAATAATTTACCAATATTTCCTATTGTTCGACAATTTTTAGATTATTTAAAACTATATTTTATCTAATATTTATTTTCTTTTTTTATTTATTATATAAATGAAAAGTTATTGAAAGACGCTTAACAATAAATATTTTAACGTAGTTAAATTTAATCCTAACATGGTTCACGTACAAAATGCAATTTTAACGATCGCGGATTGTAAAAACATGAAATTAGATCGCATATAAGTGGAGAATAATGGCACCTGATATATAAATGGCAACACACATGACACACCTTCGACTAATTAGTCATTTCGCAACTAGAGTTGACTTTAAGGATAGGTCCCAGGATGAAAAACACTTCTAGTAAAAGTAAAAATAAAAAATTTATAATCTGTATATGATTGCAATTTAAGACGTCCTGTGAAGTGTAATAATATATATGCATTAGTGCATAGTTACTTTTCATATGTACTTTTCTAAATGCTTAATGCAAAGCATAGTGATAAATATATAAGTAATACGGACAAACGGATGTTAATCAGTCTTAATCTTCAGAGTAATTTATTTTAATTATATTAACTGATATTCCACGACGATAAACAATGTAAATTTATTAGACAAGTAACTAATATTTCGCAGACAAGGATTTTCTAATTCATTAAAATTTGATGAATCGATATAAATACAATTAAAAACATATTAATTTAAAGAAGTGGAAGAATCAAACCGATCACATTTCGATTATACTGACATATGCGATTGTTCAAAAACAGTCGAATTTCGGTATTGATAGAGATGTTTCTCGAAGAAAAATTAAATTATGGTTCGATATGAATTCATAGGAATACATCGGAATACGCAGACTATTATAGTTAATAATATATACATTGGAGATATAATTATATTTTCAAAACATCAGCTATATATAAACTTCGTTAAATATCAATTAAGATCCGTTCGATTCAATTGGCATATTTCATACAAATTTGGCTACAGTGACATTTTTTCAATTTCAATTTTTCCAAGAAAAAGACGTTTTTATATGTCATTTACTCAGAAATCAATATCAAAAAATTAATTTTTGACCATTTTTTGAAAAAATAGAAAGGGGGTAACCTTAAAAAATCGGCAAATTTGGCCAAAAAATAAAAATCTTCCAAATTCGTTCAATCGTTGCATATGAA
>JABFQC010003347.1:0-14283 GCA_022817085.1 Psilanteris sp. ZL-2020
ATGGTATGTTATGGTTGTGTGTTTTTTGTTTGTCATATGTTTTGTTTTTCTCATTATTTCATGGTACTAATGCAACATTTTTGATTTTGTATTTATTTTTTCATATTTTTGAATTATTGTGTTTTCTATCCGTACGATTTAATTAAATCTGTGTATAAGTGTTCTTATTTTGTTCTGTTATTTTTTTTTTTTTTTTTTTTTATTTCAACACGGCACGGTCGGTATAATAATTAATAGACGCGTCCTTTTCTAAAAAAAGAGATAAGCACATTTTATTAACGGATCTTAATAACTCACGAGTAGCTGAAAATACATTTTTCAGCGCAAACACGCGCGTATACGAATTTAATTGAGTAAATAAAAGAATTGCAGATTGCATAATATCGTGCTTTATGGTAATACCAATAATTGATTAGTCATTGGTACCTGCATGGTACATATGTGCTTTAATTGCTATAATTTGTACTAATAATCGAAATAAAAAAAATTTTGCAATCGCTATATTAATAACGTATATTTGTCTACGCTAATGTACGGGTGTGTGTTTTTAGTTTAAAAAACACTGATATACTTATACATGCGAGTGTTCGTAAATACGAAACACGTCAAAAACAAAATTAATACTATTGATATTGTTTCAAATTAATTGCTGTCTTTTTAAACACAAAAAGTTTAAAAATATTAGAGGATTAGAAATAAAGAATCACTAAAAATAGTTAATAATAAAATTAAGAAAACATTTAATATCAATATAACAAAATTGAAGGAATTAAAATTCGTGTTGATATTTTTAATAATTTTTCACAAATTGTTTTTTATAATTTTTCTTTGTTTTTGTTTAGTTTAGTTTATAATTATGGCATGATACATATTTCTGGTAAAAAAAATATGAATATGTATATAGAAAAAATATACGCTTTCGTCAATATTTACAAATATAAAAATGTAAATATTATTTCGGTTTGTTGATATTGACATATAATGTCGAAATGTCGACTTGACACGTGCAATCGTTCTTTAAATATTTTTTATTTGGATATAATTCTAAAAATACGCAAATCAAATTACAATATTTCTATAAATAAAGGTTTTTGCAATTTAATAAAAGATAAAATTAAACAGATGTATATAATAGTTAATACGTATAATTGCGACCAAATGACGATTTTAAGTTTGACTTGTAAATAATCGAAGTAATGAATTATAATTAAGTATCTGTAAATAAATTATGCAAATGTATTTCGCAATCCAATTTGTACCGAGCTATTATTTTCTATTGTTCGAATATTATCATGAAAATTAGCATGCTATTAATATGCAGTGTTACTAATTTTTCTAAATATGTTTTAATTACTAAAATAACAGGTTAATTTGTGTTTAAGAAACTGGGGCGAAATGCTATTTGTTGACGAGGATCACGCGATTTTATAATGGTAAATAAAGCTTTACGAATTTGTAATTTTGACGCCGCTTATCGTAACACTTTCAGTTAATTAAAGTAATAATCGCAATTTTTTTAAAAAAAGGTGAATAGCAGAAGCGTTTCTCGTCGGTTTCATAATTGCGTTATTTAAATATAAAATGATTTATTTTATTATGTATACATATAAATAAATGTGTATTGAACAAAAATTGTAAAAATTACGACATCTATATTGTCACGTGTTATACTCGAGTGAATGGGTTAGTTAAGATATATTGTATTTCTTATTAAAAGATATATAGTATTTATTATAGTCATATATGTATTAAATAATTTAAATTATAAATTATAAATTATTATCCTGATTTTTTCAATACAATTTTAGTTTATATATGTATAAATTATAATAGCATTTAATAATAAAAATCGAAGACTGTTCAAAAATAACGATCATAGAAAACAAAAATCATAACAATTTCAAATTAGAAATCTTCAAATTTAAATGAATCAGATTTCAATTCAAACCTAATCCATGCGGTCACACATGGATATATATTTAGTGGTATAATTTTGCAATGAATCATCAAACTCGTTAACAAATAAAAACATTAAAAGTTGATAAATAATTACTATAACTTTATTTAAGGTGGGTAAATACAAAAAGTAACTTTATGTGAAAACAAAAGTTCAATTTAAAGTTACTCAATTTTACAATAAAATTTGGTTTTATTTACAAATATTTATTTATTTATTTATTAACATATAATACGGACAATAGTCCAATTTTACAATAAGAATCAATAATATTCAATTAGTACAATACAAATGTCAAAAAAATATATTTAACAAAATCGAAAATCATATACATGAATAGCTATCACTCATACAATTTAAAATCCATATGATCTTACAATTATTAGGGAAAAATAATATTATACATATTTCACAAAATTGTATCATTCACAAAATCACCGGTTTACTAGTCATAAAAAAAATTTTCTCATTTTAATATTTTATCAACGGCACTATCCAAATTTAAAAATATGATTATAAATAAACCTATTTAGTTCTAAACTAGATATTACATGTAAATCAATATAATATTCGTAATTTATGTTGAAAATATTGATTTTATTTACAAACATGCGGTGTTTTTTTTTGTTGAAAACTTGGTTTTATTTATAAACAAACGTGACTGTTTCCATTTACAAAAATCCTCCATTCAGTGGACTGAATACTTTTAAGCGACAAGCCATAAAATTTGGTCTTTTTAGCAGAAAAATTTACATTTTTTGCGTAGAAAATTACTGTTTCATCTGAAATATTACTGCCAAACATAATAAATACCACGGTTTTTCGCTTAAAACTCGAAGCTCGTGTATTATAAATTGTAAATTTTCATATCTAATTTTTTTGCGTGTGCCGCGACTTTGGTCCGAATTTCCCATAAATTTCGGTAACTTCAGCGAACCGTCAACCGGCGCCGATCGAAATGGCGTCCCTGTACACGTTCGTCTTATTCAGATCCCCTGGCTCGATTGGGAAACGCTCGACTATTATTTGACACGGCCGAGCGTGCACGCGATTGTCCGATCGACGATTTCCATTAGCGCGCTGGAAATGAGAGATTTACATTCGAAACGTCTCGTCCCTCGTCGAACGCGCCATTTCGCAACGCGTGTTCGCTGGAAGTAGATTACAGACGAAGGCAGTATAATAATCATAACTCAAGCGCGGTTCGCATTATTCCGGGCGGAACATTCAATTAGCGGCTAAAGTGACGATCGTACACGCTCGCTCGACGCGACGCACATAAACATGTCCGTTTGTGACGCGGCGCGATATATGCCGAGTATCGGCGCATAAATTTGCCCATAAAATAATCTAAATACAATCGCGCGCGACACGAAACAGATTTGTCGATTCAGCGTTAAACACCACATCATCGCGCATTCATTGACATATCTGGCGTCGATGGATTTGAATCGATTATCATGTAATTTGCGCAACTGGATCACCGAAGGCGTCAATGAGGAGACGCTCATTGTGTCGCGCGAGCTTTGCGGGGGCGACGTAATCACGAACCTGCGCCCGACCGGCCCGTAGAAGCCCACACGGTAGCGAACATTGTTATTCAAATCAAGCATTGTCTCGCACCAAGTGGATGCTCATTTTTTGTCCCGCTCATTTGTTAGCCGCGAGGCGCTCCTAATGCGCCTGAATATAGAGCAGAGCCGTAATGACGAGCGCGTTTTGTCCGCCTTCCCGTTGATCCTTTTTTTTTTTTTTTTTTCTTTCCTTTCGCCTTCCTTGTATATTCTTCTTCTCTCTCGCTTTTTCGCAACGTCGCCCGGAGAAAGGCCGCGCCGAAAATCATCGTGTCGAATTTCGTGTAACGTGATTTGCGTTGCTACACTTTTTGCCCCGAAAGTGTAATGGCGTTGCGTCACGTGTTTCCAATTCATAAATTATTGTAATTTCGAGGCGCGCGCGTGGGGAGCGATTGTGATACGGCGAGGTCGATGCCGGTGAGGTTTATTTAGCGATTCGTCGGCATTTTTTTTTCGCTCGTTTTATAGTTATTTGGTTACGTTTGTGTATGGGGTTTTGGGTTAATTGTTAGGGAATTGACGAAGTTTGTTGTCGGTGTGGTTGGGGAGAGATTTAGGATATTGGGAAAAGGAAATTTTAATGAAACGCGATGAGTAAAATTGTTAATGTACTGAGAGAGAGATTTATCAAATTTTAGTTACCAATTAAATTCGGAATCATAAGAGAAAAAACATAATATCTACTATTTTTAAAAGTAATGTATTATGATAAAGTAGTACTTTTTATATGTAAAAAACTTACTTTTTTTCCTTTCCTAAAAATAGTAACTATTATTATTTTTCTCTTATGATTCCAAATTAAGGAAATAAATAGTAATTTTTCGTCATTTATTTCTCTCAGTGTATATTTTTAATTGGTCAAAAATTCGTAATTTATTCATCAAATAGTATAAATCTTTGATTATAATTTAACAATCGGTTTACTCAAATTTAATATTCTCGTTTTTCTTATTCAATTCACCAAAGGTTGTCAATTCACCTAAAATGACGTTAACAAAAAGTTGATGAAAAAATATATATTTGTCGTTCTGGATTTATTCAAAAGTGCTATAATGTGATTTATTGAAAAACTAATCGAAATGAATTTTATTATTACAAGCTTTAATCTTACATTGTTCTTATTTGTCAAAAATATGTAAACCAGTTTATCAAAATTTTACAATCTGACAGCATACTACCAATTAATATTCAGTTTATTCAAATTTGACATTCCAGTATTATAAATATTGGTGTTTATTTCTCTCGGTGTAGCATTTATTCGATATATTTGTATTATCATAATAATAATAGATAGGATTAGGGGTTTTTTCCGGGAAAGGACGTTCAAAAACGTTGGGTTAACGTGAGATTTTAGGTTAATTGGTATTAATTGATGAACTATATCATATCAATGTAAAATCAATGGCTGTAATTGGGAACGGTTATTTGTTGAATGGGGTTGGGGTTAAATATGATGAATGGGATTTACCACTGGAAAACACGTCGTTTATGCGGGTTTTTACTTAAATAAAAATTAAAATTTTCTTATATTATAATCAAGTGTATTAATGAAATTTCGTTTTTTTCTAATGATTTTTTGTCATGTAAGTTTGTATCATAATTACTTTATAGAATTACTTTTTATACCCGCCGATTATTACTAATACTAACACATTTATATTCACTTTTTAATTGTATTATATTAATTTGTTTATTAATTTTATTTTATTTTTTAAAGGTTAATTCTGTTAATTTCTGTTAAAGTTATTTTATACAAAAATGTCTTCGATATTCAAACAATTTAAATCTTAATTTAAGTGAAACATTATAAAAGTTATTCATCACAATACCCGATCAGTTAAAAAATATTTCAACATAAAAATGTAATAATAATTCTAAAATAATACAAAAACCGAATCTGTTTTATTAACTTTTCAATTTCTCATTGTTTCCTCTACTACACAAAAAATATATATTATTATTATTGCAAAAAGAAACAAATCCAAACGAAGAATACCAATCGACTGTGGCAGACACGAATTGTTACGACTACATTGAAATGTGTCGTTATCATATTGCAAAGTCAAAGATGTGTGCTCTCGACGAAAATAGCCCCTCGGAATTATTCATATATCAAGATGTATTTCATTAATGTAACGTACAAATCTTGTGTCGTCGTTACAAATTATTTGCCTCGATGTAATGAGATACGCTGTCAACATCTCCGGGGTTTTCTACGATATTTACAAGGCAATAATATACGTTGCAAGGTCAAGAAGTCCTTGGAGGTGTACAATTATAAGAAGATCACGCTGAGCGAGTTTATGATCCACAATATTTTAGAAAATTGATGATTGGAAATATGTCTACTCCCATTTTGACTTTTCAATTCAGCCGGACGTATTAACACGTCAGCGGTATCGCTTAATTAATCCTTAATTCGCGCGTATAAATTAGTATCCCGTTAATATACCGACTGAATATGCGAAATCAATTTTACTCAAATTTTATTCAAATGTCAAGCATCAATTAATTTCGTACAAAGAAAGGAGTTTTCTTTACAGAAAAGTTTTGTCATCAGTAATTTCAATCGGCGTTTACAGTTACAGTGAGAAAAACAAATTTAACAATTTACTATATAATATATCAAAAGAAATCACAAACAATTACTATATTATATATTAAATTTTTCTACATAAACTTGAATATATTATTATGTGCATTGACAATTTTACTACATTATATAGTAATTTTTCTTGTATCTATACACGTATCGTCCATTTTTTATATATTATATGGTAAATGGTTAAACATTTTTTCTCAGTCTAGGATGTTACTTCGTGGTGTATTAACGTTTTCAATTACGACCTTGATGTATTAAAATAAAACATTATATGTTTACTATATCTAGTGTCTTGATTCAAGACCCTTTGCGTATTATTTTCAGACTCTTTCTCCGTTCTTCTATAACAACCTTGTTCGGTAATGATATATTTTCAAAAACCGTTCTCCAAATTATCATTTCACTCTCTACACCCGGTTACCTCGGAATTCATCGCCGCCGTCTGAATTTAAGATCACGCAAATACCATGCGCGTGTTTGACAATGAATGACCGCAATTGCCGCGCTTCTCAAGCGAAGTCTTAATTTCAGACCCCCTCCCGGTGTACCGGACCTTCAGTCGCGTCTAACGATCCGTGGGCGTCTGAAAATAAGACCCGGTCGGGGTATCGAATTCGCGCTCGGCCGGTTATGTCGCGCACGCGGGGTACTTGGCATGTACGCGATGCCCGAATAAAGGTGACATTAGGGACATTCTTGGATCTCTCGTGGCGGCGGCGAGGCGCTATTTGGAAGCGCGCATAAAGCCGAGACGTGCGACATCCTGCTTGGCAGGCGGCAATTGACGAGGCATAAATCATCAAAACAGCGAGCGCATTTCAATGGCGCATGCGACTGCGCGCCGTCGTCTTTCTTTTCACGCCGGGCACACATATCCCGGCCGCTTTATGCTCCGCGCGCGAACGCGACATGTGTGCGATTGCCCACGGCGCGAGGCGCTTCGTTACAGATGCAAACAGCGCGTATCCGGCGCGGCGATCGCCGTATCCTTGGTCCTTCTCCCGCGCCCGCGCGTTCGTCGTCGTTTTCGCGCGCGCCGCCCTTTTGTGCGTCGCCTCTTTTTCCTTTTCTATTCTCATTTTCGCTTCGTTTTTCTTTTTCCTCTTTTTTTTTCTGGAGCTTCATTTCTTCGCTCTTTTCGCGTTTCTTTTCTCGTTCTCCGATCCCCGTCTCTTCTCCGTTGCGTGAAAATAGCCACGCGAACCCCGCCGTTCGCTCGCGCTTTATTCGACGCGTCCGCGGCTTTTTGGTTCATTTTGTGCCGTCGTTTCAGCCGCTTCGCCATCTGGGCCGCCGTTGACAGTGTCGGCGTAAAAACGGGCTCCGTCGGGTGGCTTGATTTCAGACGCGGCCATGTTTCTTATTGAACCTTTCGTGTCTGAAATTAAGACGAGGTAGTTTTGTTTGTACTGCGGTTGGCAGGGTTTGCGAGTTTTTGGTACGAGAATGTAAATGCTGTTTTAGAATTTTTTCTTTATCTTGAATTCATTTTGCGATTGGAAATCCATTGAAATACCAATTGCGGACCAAGCGACCAATTTTCGGTCGGGATTTATTTTATCACGTGATGCTAGACGTTTGAATTTTTTAATAAAACATTCCGATTCAGGCAGTTCTATGTTCTATGATTGTGGGATTTGATTTGTTTTAAACTATAAATTGATATAATAAAAATTGGAAGAAACGTTATTTTTGCATTTTGTTTTCGATTATATTATACATGTATATATTTCGTAATATAGTTAGTGAAAAAAAAAGCATCATGATAGCGACTTAATTTAAGATATTAGCAATGGAAATACAATAAATAACAGCGCATTATTATAATATAAACACCTATAAATGGTTTATAATGTATAACAAAAAGTTTATAAATAAATAAGTGTTGTGCGGGAGGTATTTATTATTCATATATATAAGCTTGTTTCTAAATATATCAGCAAGGTACAAAGATAAAAAACTCATCAATCGATATATTATTTAATACGGCAACGCAGATTAATAAGAAGCATAAATTTAATAATACATTTAACAAATTAATTAACGCGAATATAATAAAATATTCGTAACATATTATTAGGTTGATTTATTAAGAAGTTATTAAATGCTAGATAAGCATATATTTTATTCGAATATCAAATTGATGCATTAATTGCTCGCGTACAGCTATAATTATTTCGACTAAAATTATCACAACCCTTGCAATATTAAATTCATTTATTGTGGTTTTCGAAAGCATACATATACATATATATTAAAAGCATACAATTTGTTTACCAGCGTTGTGGCAATTAAAACAAAATCAAAACAAATTAAATACAATATATATATATATATATATAATTTATTATAGCGCAATTAACTGTTAAATAAATTAAACAATTTTGTCATTAAATAATTTACGAAAAAGAAATTTCAGACGCGATAAGAAATGCAATATATGAAATTTTGTTTAGAAAGCATATTCGTATCGTGACTCATCATCGTAATATCAGTTTTATTGCACTGTATATATATATAATATATAAATCGAATGATCCGCCGGTATCGAGCTACATACACGCCGCGCGCAAAATTTTGCAAATAAATAAAATTCAGTCGCGAATATAAAAGTGAGATACAAAGTGTTGCGAGCATATAACGTGCGTTATACGAGACCCGCGCGCGGCCTCTTATACCTTATCGTTCAAATTAAATTACGAAAAAATAATATAAGCCCAGTTAAAGTTTAAATACCAACGAGGTAAAAGTTATTATCAACACGGCACTATATCAATGCGTCCTAATAAAATGTGCTGTCAGTATTTATTTAATTTCTTTCCCGCGTAACAATAAAACTTTAAGTGTCTATAAAATATTCACGACACATTTGAGAACAAGCCATTGAAGTCAACGAACACATTATACAAATGACTCGGATGTTATATTCTTTGCTGGAATCAAGATTATGTGTCGTTCGGGTTCGATTGATTCTAAAGCGATCGACCAAGGGTCCGCGTAAGGACGCGTTTCGTTACAATGTATAATGTTAATGATTAATTTACGATCGATCCACGGTGGACCGAGATAAGAACAAAACCGAGACAGAAGCGTGCGTTTCGGTTTTGTTTAAAAATAGTATAATTTAATTAATACACTTTGTTCGGTTTTCCCAAAGATTTTGAAATTATTTTTATTTTTTTTTTCGGTTCTAATTAGTTCGTTCGAAAATAAGCCAGCGATTGCGGTAAAAAATCGTCGTTTGTTCTAATTCGGGGATTTTTGATTTATGGCAATCAGAATGAGATTTTCTCGTGACATGATTTATTTTTGAAATACGCGCCGAAGAACTTTCAATTTTATTATTTTAATGTATGTGAATGATTCGAACGACTGATGACTTTTATACAGAAAAGAGTAAAGATTTAGTGCAAAATTTGTTACAACTTGTCGGGATATTTTAATAATATTTTAATTGTTTAAAGACATTCAGTCAATTATTATTCGAGTTAAAAAATGTAGCGATTTATAATATTGCGCACTTATGCCATGTTGATAAAAAGGGAAAATTGTATGTGCTTTAATGAATTACATTTGTAAAATTTAAATAATGATTATATATTGATCATTTAGTAGTTATTTAAATTAATTAAAAGATTTTTTATTAGTGCAAAAATAAAAATAAAATATTTATTATTAAATATAGATTAAATTATATATGATATATATCATACTGAAATAAATAATCCTCTATATATCACCACGCTGGATACCAAATTATTTCTATAATAGTTTTAGTTGTATGGTAATTTTTGCCAAATATTTAAAAATTTTAACCGTAAATTATCACATTTATTTATACATTTATCTAATATACTGAGATAAATTTGATAATAAATATTATTATAATATTATGTTGGTTGAGTTGTTGACTGTTATATATTACAAAATTTTTATAGTAAATTAAGCTGAGTTTTCAGTAAATAGGCCATAAGTGAAAATAATCAGTTGGTCCAACTGAAAAAATTATATATTTTTATAGAACATGGCAGTCAATTTTGACAATTGAATTAACAAATTCAGTCAATTTTACTGAATTTTTCAATTGTTTCATTTAAAAATGTCAGTTTTGGCCACATTACAACTTAAAATTATATTGATTAAAACTAAAACTGAATCTCACAGTTAATTTAACTGAATTTGATTACTCATATTTACTATCTTTTTTCTCAGTATAACATGTTTTCTGTTAAAATATTGCATACCACAAAATTCTAGATAGTCGTAATATCTTAACATTAATTAAGCTCATTTCTACTACCAAATTTCTTTCAGTATCATCTAAGATAATAGTAAACTCTTCTACACTGAGAAAAATTATATATGAAAGTTTACTACTTATAATACGAGCTTGCACTTTTAAGCGAAAAACCGTGGATTTTACTATGTTTAGCAGTAATATTTTCAGATAAAGCAGTAAATTTCTACGTAAAAAACGTAAATTTTTGTCGCTTAAAAGTCCAAGATCGTATTATAAACAGTAATTTTTCATATTTGATTTTTCTCAATGTATTATTATTATGTTTCCACAAAAAGTGAATTTCCTTTTGTATTCATATGTTAACAAATATGAATAACAATATAAATAACAAATATTTTACAAATCCATTTAAATCCGATTTGAACCGTTTGCGATCGTCATCGTTCAAAATCACCGCAAAATCTACAAAAACAAAAACCATATCAAAACGATCGCAGAATCCATATGTTCAATTTTTTTCATATTTGGTGCCATGCAATTTGTATGTGTCTATGTTTTCATTTCAGAAATATATGCGTCTATATAAATACAATTAGTTTATAACACTTATTTGGGGCCGTATGATACAAATCATCAAAATTTACTGTTTTTAACAGAAAAACATAAAATTATTTACATAGATAATTACTGAATTATAATAATATATTTCTGTTAAAAACAGTAATTTTTCATGCTTTATTTTTCTCAGTATATATATATATATATATATATATGTAAGCGTGCGTACAAGTGCATAAATACGCGTACAAAGGGTGCGTAATGCAACTTTGTAATTGAAACGTGACCAGACGTATGGGCTCCTATCGATAAAAAGAGGCCCGAGCAGATGAGTCAAGTCCCGTATTTATAATTTCGTTTACGTTTCATGTACACGCGATCGGGAATACTAAATCGGCTTACGCGTTAAAAATGATATCTCTATGTATATGTATAGAATGACATGTTATTGTAACCAAGCAAATCGACTCGACGATTTGAAAACTAGATTAGTCGAAGACGGCCGGTTATTTATTCGTTTCTGATTGTTTCGGTTCATTCAATTGTGAATCACATTCTGAAAAACAATCGATGCATAATGGATAGCGGATCAAAAGAAATTTTATAATGAATTATAAATTAAGATATTTTAAATGTTTGCCAGTGAATGGAAATGTTTGTCAATGAGCACGAAATATGTTTATTATTTCGGTTGGTCACTTTCGGGGGCAATTTAATTCTTTTGTCTTTCAAATCCCGTATCGGGACGCGACTCGTCAGCAGTCGCTGACTAATGATTGCTTATTACAATGCTGTATCTTGGAGAAGAGCAAACGCGACTTTATAGACGACAGAAAAAGTTTCATTAAAAATTACTGAATGTTGACAGTAATATTAGACCGTAAATTCAGACAAATTTTTATTTTACGGGAGAGTGCAGTAATTTTTTGTGGAACTTTGGTTTTGAACAAGTAAACGGTAATTTATTATATTGTTTTTTTTAGTATAATTTAATAAATTCCATAATTTATATTACTAATTTGTGAATTTTTTTCAGTATTTGACCCATTTAATTATGATTATATGAATGTTTAGATAATATGATGTAGGATTAGTAATAAGACGATAAACGTAATACCATTTGCAATACGAGGTAAACATGAAAATGAGGTTTTATATATATACACACACTGAGAAAAATTTCTATTAAAAATTACTGTGCCAAAACTTTACTTCGATTCGATGTTTGTCAACAAAGAATGATTACCGTTAAAACACAGTAAAAAATATAGGGAAATCGAAACAATCCTAGTAGAAATTTGTATCTCGTGAGTTACTAGAGAATTTGTATATAAAATTTCTAGTAACTCACGAGTTACTTGCGAAATTTCTACTTGGGAATGTTTACGATATTTAGGGGTAATTTTTATGTATTGACAAACATCGCATCAGAATACTGTTTTGGCATAATAATTTTTAATGGAAATTTCACTCAGTCTAGTCAGAAAATATATATAAAAACTTATATCTGTATAGCAAAAGGGAATATACTCGAGTGATTACGATAAAAATTACTATAATAAATATTTTATAAGAGTATCCTAAATTTATTATTTTGTACACTAATGTATCAAATCATACCGTTTTCTGTTAATAATTATTTACTATATCTCATAAGATAGTGCGATATGCGATTTCGGTGAATAATTATTAATATATGCAATACGTTTCTAAAATGTCATTGAGAATTCATTCTGGTAATTATCAAAAACAAATTCTTTCAGTACTTTTTGTTAACAAAATTGGTTTCAACACAAAAAATTAATTTTTTTATTTTCGGGAATATATAAAAAATTAACGATTAAAAATAATAGCCACGATTTATATTGATAATGTAAATTGGTTTGGTTGATCGGGGAAAATTTTGGACATCAAAATATTACTGCTGTTAGATAACTAAATGATTTTACTGTTTTTGATAATATACTTTTAATGCTGTACTCGTATAACGCGTACGAAATAATTTAATCGCGATTAGTATATACCCGTAATAAAAAAAAAACGCATAATTATATATCATTTCAAAATACAGATTTCGATTATAGATTTGGTTTATATTAATACCTTTTTTTGGTTCACTTCCTATTAATAAACGTGTGTTATGATTATCTTAAAAGTAATTGACAGTTTTAATCAATTATACCGATATTTATTTAATTCTCCTCCACTTATATAATAATAAGATTTTGCGGTCTAAATGGACGTGTTAGCATTAATTCATAAATAAAATCGAATAAATAATGAAAGAAAATATAAAATGGAATAAAAAATAGTCGATTAAAAGAACCCGCGATTCATTTCCATATTTCATTATATGTGTTCATTATAAACATCAAATTCATTTCTTTATTTAAATTAAATAAATTTCCTACTGACACACAGTAGCTCATTTAAACTGTATTATATATTGCTTTAATTATATGCTCGAAACTACTTAATTTTTTATTGTTCGCTCTATATCGTTAAGAAATTTGATTCTCTAATTAATATTATAAGTAAAGCATCAATTAATATATTAGAAATTAATTTTTGCACCAATTAATTAAATCTTGAGATTTTTATATACTCTCGAGATTAATTGAAAATTAATTCTTTGTTTTTTTTTTTTTATAGATTCAATTATAAAGTAATTGTAATTCGGACTATGAAACTATATGAAATTGATACGAACAATTTCTTAATGAGTATCGAGCGAATTAATTTTAAATATCGGCAATTAATGATTCGATAGTTTGTTACAACATAATAACAAAAAGTAGTTTATAATAAATAGACGTACAAAAAATATATGTATACGTATGTGCGTATATATACGTGTATCTTTTATAAATGTGTTACTTAATTTTTTAATGTTTGCGTTAATGATGTATAAGGTATGCAAATAATAACGACTTATATTGTATTATATTTGATCAATTATTCCAAGTAGCTGTTAGCCTATGCATTAAATTTAACATTTATTTAATTTATATTAATATTAAATTTTTTTTTCTTTAATTGTTACTCTAATTTTCGGTAACTGCAATTTCATATTTAATTTCAAATCAATCATCAATTAATTTTAATGTATAACAGTTGCTATGATTTCAATATATTAATTGTACATGAATATATTAATTATACTTATAATTGGATTATTATACATAAATCAAATTTTGCTGACGATTAGTAAGTTATGGTAATTGCTTTTTTTTTAATGTGTTAGATTTCTATTTAATTAAATTTAATAATATATTATCGACAAATATATATAACGTACACTTGATATTAGTGTGCCTTAATTATTTAATTTTTATGCAAACATGTCATT
>JABFQC010003348.1:0-14282 GCA_022817085.1 Psilanteris sp. ZL-2020
CTAGTGAACAGTGCGAGAACCACCCTTCAGATCTCTGTTCGGATAATTCCCGTAACGAATGGACTGTCCGATAGTCCAAGCGTTCTCGCGACGCAGCGCTGTATTAAAAGGCAGATTAATCGACTTTGCGCCAGGACTTGTTAAGGAATTGAATTTCAGCCGTAAGCCCGGGAATTGCGGTACCGCTGATGCTAGGAAGAGTTCATTGTTTCCTCCAGTTACTTTTGCCACGTAATTGACTTAAGGTCAATGTTATTATTTCAGATTAGCAAGTGCTTTAATTGCACAATTTCGAGGACCAGTCGCTTGTCGTATTTGGCTCTCGTGATGGATGTTTCCCAATTTCATACGCGCGCGGTGTGTCCTAAGCGTCGGTCCGACTTATTAATAAACCGTAACAATGCGAGTATCGCCGAATATATACATTTGATATTAAATTTCGTCCGTCATCCCAACGTTTATCATTTCTTCGAATTAGTCACTTTTGCCAGCGGGATGATAAGTGAACAACTTTTTGTGCCAATCTTAGCGGACGTCCGCTTGATAATTTATTAACAGAGGAAGCTGACGTTTTAAATAGACCTCTTTTGATGTTTGCATCGTGATTAAGGGTTCGGCGCGATTAGAATTTTAATTACTTGAACTTTATTTGAGTTAATATCAAGCCGGTTTAAAGCACTTGACATAATGGGAAAGTTTAATTTTGACACACACACACACACATTTTGGAAATCGTGCGTTTTTTAATTGCGCGTTTTAATGGTTAAAAAAAGCGGCGCGCGTTTTTGTGTTTTATGGCGGGTACTTGAATGGGAATTGATATTGTTTAATGGAAAATGGCCGTGGCAGTCGATGAAGAGCGAAATTCAAAATCAAATAAATGCATTTTTCATACTTGTTACTTATTTATAATGGCATCAAGTTACAATGGATGAAAATAAAAGTACTGCAAGAATTCGAAATATATTACACCTTCCGTATGACTTTTATGTGTAGACTACTATACTCCCGTACAAAATTATGGTTTAATTTATTTATAGAACCAAGCAGAATAAAAACAAAAACGCGACTGTTATAGACGAATGAAAGAATCATAAAGAATTTCATCGGAAAAAAACCAATTTCTGCCCTTGCACTGTTGCCATCGAAAGTAATATATAATGCTCTGGTCTGATAGTAGGGGCAGCCGACTGACTTTAATTTAACTCCTGGCACCGTATCATTTTGATGAATCACAACAATTACTCAGTCTTGGTAGTTCTGCATATGTCCCCGAAAGTCAGCGCTACAGGAGGGCAAACATTAAATCGCCACCCTTCGATTCTTATCCACAGCGCGTTATACTTCAGACGCGTCGTCTTACTGCACAATCGAGGCATGTCTAATTGCGAATTGCGAAAACATTTGTTTTCTGACGCCTACTGCAAATTCAGCGGCAAATTCCGGCACAAAATTTATGAATGATCGATCATCGGCCATTATGCACCCAATTACATACGATGCTCGGTATATACGATAAAAGCGCCGAAGAATTTTAAATTTCAAATCCTGCCGTAATAGAAATCAACGCTTTTTAAATTAATAATTATTTTATGTATTACATGCAAATTAATAGCTTTGTATTCACGAATGAATTACTTAACGGAATTAAAATCAAATCAACTTTAACCCTATTCCGTGCAATCCCATTCGTTACTTTTGAGAATATAAAATTAATATTTATGCAAATGACGCGCCGCGTATAATTTACTTCAGCCCATTTGAATATCTATTATTCTAAATAAAAATTAAATTACCCGATTACGATAACGTAACGTAAGAAGTATAATTCATGCGTAGCTTTCGTATATAAATGCATATCTGTTTTCCTTTATTTCTTGCTTTCTTAATTTCTGCGTCGATCTCTTTATCGGTATATGCTATTTGCTACAAGTATTTGTTATGATTTCGTTGGAAATGAAGATGATATTGAATGATCGTTCGAGATTGTTTTTTTTTTTCAAATTCCCATTCCCCGTCGGAATACTCGGTAAATAATGAATTATATGTTTATTATGAAAGCGATGATTAAGTTGGATCGATTAAAAATGTTTGTCTCGTCGCAATGAAAGGTAAAAGTAATTGAATCATACGGCGCTCTGTTGCTTTAATAAATCCCTTCTTTTAGTCCGCGCGTTCGGCCAACAATCGGATCTTAGGATACGGTATTGGCATGGCATACGAGGGTAGGTGCGCGACGACGCCCGAGGAAATTTTCGTTAGACATTCGACAATATTTTCTTTCAATTTCATCCCGAGCTTTGCTGAACGAAACGACGATTATATAGCTTCGGCTATTTACTATAGAAAAACGCGGAAAGGCTTATACTGCAATAGTAATGTGGCCACAAGAAATTCAGATTTAACTTTTCAACGCCACTCTTCTATATAATGAAATAACAAGTGGTTTAATTTTATATCTGTATTTCCATTCCGATCGTGAATTGCTTCATGTTCTTTTCATTAAAATCTATTCACAAATATAGAAAGCAGGGGTGTACATGTTATGGAAAAACGTTTTATAAGTTTTTCCACAATACGAAACATCGTGCATTGCCAATGAGTACTAATGAATAATGATGTAAACCAAAAAAGACAAATAAAAAAAAAAGAAAATGGAAAAGAACACATACAAATTCAAGCATAATAAGTGTTACGTTCTCGAAAGGGTAATGCGATTATTTAAAATAGAATTTTGTTGATAGAATAACAATATTTAATAGAATAAAACACTCGTTCGGATCGCATTATCAAATCAAGCAAATAAGAAACGATATTATTGACTTTTGACAATCACGTAACCGGCTTATTTGGCGCAAAATTAGAACACGTGTTGTATATACGTGGAATTTGCTTCCTTTTTATCGCAAAAAAACAAAGCGAAAATTGTTTAATCTACAAGCTGTTGTTGATACTGCAAAGCATTAAAGAAGAAAATCCGAAATGTTCAAAAACGCTTTAGCATCGCATAATGTTTATCTCCGATGCAATTCGTTAATAATTCATTAACGAAACTTTTATTGGCAAAGTAAAAAGTTTGACTCGAAATAAATTTCTCCTTCAAATCTACAATTTTTAATTTTAAAATAAGAGATAGAATACGCTTTTGCAATTTGCACCCTAATCACGTACCGTTTCAGTACCAACCCTAGCTGCTTCTTCCATCCAATTTTAACGAGTGCGCAAATAAGGCTCATCGGTCGAAGCCGGCTTTGCGTCCCTCGCACTTTTTCTAAATATAATAAGGCTGCGTCGTGTCTGCAACGTCTGCATCGGTCAAATTATAGATGAGTATCAACCGCACGTGATCGAGCCAAATAATGCATCGAATGAATAAGAGACAGACTTGACAATGAATGACTTCGTTGACTCTTTCATACGCGCGTCCGAGCCAAGCTTACCTCCTCCCTACTTAATCAGTTTCCGATCCCCTAATGATTGTCAAAGCTGCTAAAACTATTCGAGTAGTCGGCTTTCAACCACTTCTATATGTACACGATCGGTATTGAGTGCGTTCCATCTGCCTTCGGAGCAAGTGCTGCCGCCCAATATATCGATTCGTCGAAACCATTTAATCGAACAATGTACTTTTGGAAAATAACATCAACAAAGAAAACGACTGCTGAACCGTAATTAAAATTGCTTTATTCGACGATCTGGCCGGTTATAAATTGTTCGGATCAAAAAATCTGTTTGATCGCGCACGCACGACGAACGGTATTAACGCGATAAAATGTTATTAATTGCTATCGCGTTATTTGCAAACTGCTCATACGGCTATACGATTCTCAGAGAGGTTTCGATCCGTTCGGACGAAAACGGCGAATTTGATTCAAGAATTAAATCGGTCGGCCTGGAAACTCGTGAAGTTCAAAACTGCAAAGATGTTCGGAAATAAATAAATTGCCGCGACACTCCCTCTATCGATTTCCAATGCGTCATTCACTGATTTATTTTTAGAGTACATTGTGTGCGTGTAATTGACGCGAACGAAGCTTGTCTAAGTTTTATGTCTTGGGGTTGTCGTCGGAGCCCGTGTGACCGCGAACGAACGATTTTCGTCAAGCAATAGCAGCTTCGGAATTCGCCTGGACAAATTACTGGCCCCGGAAATATGCTAATTTTCGGCAAAGCTACAATTTTAGACGGAGAATAGTGTCTTTCGAAATTTATGAGCAAAACTACAAGTTTATACTGCGGGGGTGTATTTCTTCGCAGGATAAATGTACTCCGACTCAAAGCGAATTTTTTTACGACTGTTGGCAAACTGGATAAAAATTTACGATTTATTGCAGAATATTTCGGGGCACACAAATTATCGAGAGACGAATCGTCTAGGGCAAAAAAAGTAACCGCTCTTAAATCCGATGCGACATTTTTTATGCTTACATGAGCGATATAGAATTTCGCTTATCTCCTCCCTTATTTCCGTTTTCGTAATGCATGTTGAAAATGTGAAATCTGATTTCGTCGCTCCAATCACCGCTGTAAATACATTTAAAATTGAATTCATTTCAAAAATTTCCCAGACTGTGAACAAATTTTGTTTAGAGGAAGTGTACCGCCGTTGACGAGTTCTTTTAAAATTAAACCCCGAACTGAAACACGCGTTTGCGAATTGCCGAAAACTTCACGTCGACGATGAATTAAAATCAAGCCGGCCAAATTTTATAAGTAATTTAAGGATACTTTGTCAGCTGCTTGACGAATTTTTTTATTCAATTGTCCCGACAAAAGCTACGCGTCGTCCGGATTCATTGTTCCAAAATCAGAAAGAAATTAACGTTAGTTTTTGTGACTCGCCATTTACATATAACTAGGTTGAACTGTTCTGTTCAATTAACAATTCGATGTCCTTTTCCAGACGATATATAAGCCTGCTTTATTCTTACGTGGTTAATTCTGAAGTATATTTATTTAATATAAAATAAAATACAGCGTATATATCAGAACCAAACACAAACAATATTCCAACAAAATTTTACGCAAATCAAAATTGAGAAGCGAAACAAAAAGTTTAGCTTTATTTGGAAAAAAGTATTCCAAAGTGAATTTAATTACCATATCATGTAAAACATTTGCTTAATATGAAAAACTTTTTTTAATTAATAATTTGCCTCTCATATAATAAAGTAAATTCCTTACGTTGAATCAAATGTTATATTAGTATTTATTTATACTAATATCACGCTAGCCCTAGCTTATTTAACGTACTAAATAAATGCAAGATTAATTTTAACAGTACAGAATTTTACATTTTTATCTTTACATTACACATCTAACTATTGTTCAAATATTTGGACGAACTTTCATCACTTGAAAATCAGCTAAATATATTTACCCTGCTTTATAATTCATTTTAAATAGGTTATTTTAATAAAACTGAAAAACACACAGTTTCATTATCCATCTACTTTTAATTATAAACCTTGTAACATAAAAATTAGGTTTTCATGTCACTAATTTCAGTTATATTTATAAATACATTCGTTTTAGCGCGAGCGCTTAAAACTTATATATTAATGCTAGAAACGAGTAAATTTAATACAAGCAATTAATTAATTTCATCGGTCTAAAAGAGTAAAATGCAAAAAAACAAATACGCTGCACAAAATATTCCATCTTGCTGAATAATGGAATATATCGCATACACACATTTATAGATAACAAAGTAGCTTCTTTTTATATCGAGATCCATTTGTGACTTATACATTCGTACCTATAGAAGTACCAAATTAATATAGAAAGGCATAAAAAATGGTTTGATTGATTATTTCCGCGACGTTGTCAAAATCGGTGATTAATATTGCACGCAACAAAAGACACCTTTTCAACGCATCTATATAATCCCAAACAAGCGTAATATATACGTTCCACTAAAAACAAAGTCGGATTCTGAATAAGTGGAATGTATTTAACTTATTGTGTTGCGTTATATTGTTCTTATTTTGACGTGACCCTTTCTTTGTTTCAGGTGAGTCAAGTGAACAATGTTAATGAATATGCGTGCGAGGTGGTGGTAAGTAAACAAGTAGCCCCAAAGTCCGCGATTCGTGTACACCCATCAGTTTATTTTTCCATACACACACCATTGTAATGCTAATTAGTGAAACGAATTGGCTTACGGTATGGCTGAAAATTAATTAGTGGAATCTCGATGGCACGAGACACGATAGAGGAGGGTAATCCCATACAAATTGGTCAGTCGGATTGAAAAGACCCGATTGTTATAGCTAATTAAATATATACAATCTCGGATTACAAACGCCGGTTTCTTTTTACCGAGTGCATAATAAACGTCAGTGCAGTGATTTTTTCGACGCATCAAACAAAAACGCCAACATCTAATCGAATTTTTGCGTTCGATTGACAGTACGTTAAATCATGAATGGAGTCGTTTAATTACCCATTTCACGTGCTCGCGAATAATTCCTAAATACATGAAACCCAATACTCATTTCTGCTTGTAACATTTTAATTAGCAAACTGTAATTATGCTTAACAAATAAATTCGCAATGGGAAACCGGTGTTGAGCACAAATAAAGTTTCAGCATTACGTCAAAACATATCGTAAAATATTTGTTTTTAAAAGTAAACTTCGTCTATAATTTAATCGAAGTAATTTACATCGCAGCTTATATGTGAAATATTTTTCCTCAATTAATTAGCCGACGATACCGGCCCGAACTTTTGGTTAATGTATTCAATTTAACAAGTAGCGCGTCTGAATATACCTTTGCAACGAAAAACATAACTGCTTTCAAAGCCGGTCGGTTCAAAGGCGTAGCGATTGTTAATGTTACATAAAATGGTTGATGAATTATTGAACCATGCGTGACAAAATATATGGTTATTGTTGACGTAACAGTCAAACCAAATGAAAATGTTCTTTTCATTTCTATATTTTCCGCTTTCTTTCCGGGCAAAACTCGACGAAAATTTTAAACCGTAAAACTGCACAGAACAGAAATAAACGCAACGTCCATTTTCACCAAAATGCGATGCAAAACTAAATTAAGAACGAAACAAAGATTTAAACCTTAATTCGTTTGTACAACGACTCCATATTTATTGAAGAATCACTTGCCGATACCGTCGGTGTCGGCCCAAAGCGGGCGATTAAAAGTCCGCGAAAGAATAATTGACGGAATGCGAGTCGAGTAACGTCGCCGAAAGTATAATGCGGAGATTTGAGAAAAAGATGAACATTTGGGATGAGGAATAATGAATAGTGAAAAGTAGAGCGAACGACGCGCCCCATCCCCGTCGAGGAAAGTAGCTCCTCTTACGCTCTCTTTTCATCGAACTTCATACAGGCAAGCACCTTCAGAAATGAGTTTCGCGCAAACATTGCGAAGCGGAATAAATACTATATTTCCACACTACGGTGCATCGCTCCAGTCTGCGTTCCAACAAGCCTCTCTCGCTCTTTCTTTCTTTTGCTTACGAATAGCTCACGCCTCGCTATCTAAATTATATTTCAAAGAAGAGCGTTATTTATTTCTGTCTCGAGGGCATAAATTTCGCAATCAAGAATTAGAGGCGTTTCGCCCGCGACCCCATTCTCCTCGTCATCCCGAAGGAGAACTCTCGTTCTTCCTCGAGTTCATTCGCGTTGACGCCGGAAATAATTCGATTTTGTAATCGCGGCGTCTCAGAAGCGCGGAAATGAAACTCTCTGATTCCAGCAAGTATTCGGTGACCGATATTGCAAACACTGACATCAATATCGTAATTTCCGCGTCAATTGCCTTGTTTTGCAGTTTCCTTTGTTGTACGGCCGATTTAAAAAAAGTTATTAACTCGCGAGTGTGTGCTCAGACGAGAATATGGTTTTTTTTATTGAAAACGTACTGTCAACTGTCGTAGTTTGGCAATAAAAGAAACAGAATTTAAAAACATATAGTAAAGACGCCCGCGTGCGAACCGTGTTTAACATAAGTCTATACTTTAAATCTTAATAAAAAGTCAATTCGAAATTTGCATACACTGCATGGAAAATGATATGTTACGAAGCCATGGGTTTCAAAGGTGATATATCAATATACCGCGTCGTCGCTAACAAAGGAACTATCAGGAATTATTGTTAAAGATATTATTGTGCCTGGCGTTATTTTCCGGTTGTATTGTGGACGAACTTAACATAAGTGTATTATAATATCTATGAAATTGTTCATATTCAGAAGTTATTTTATAATTTAAATAAGAGTTTTTATAATTAATTCCCTGTATTGACACGAAACATCATTACATTCATTTATATTCAGAATGATCACATTGAAAGGAATATTATAGATCCACATTAAATCATTGAATTGTTGTTATTATTATGATGAAAAATACAAAATTTTAGGATAATAAATTATCTTTGATTATCATCTGGAAATATAATATCAGCATCCAGTCGCCGTTTAAATTATATTTAGTATTATATGCATAACCAATATTATTGTATCCGGGTGAAATAAAATCACTATGTTTGTGTCGTATATATTGAATGACATCTGTTTAATAAAAAAACTGAGAACCAAAAGCTTTTTTAAAATTAAAAATACACAATACCGTATAAATACTGTTTATCTTAAATTTATTAACAGATGTTGTGCGTTTCATTATGTTATACGTATCATTCAAGACCCTTTTCTCACAGATTTTGAATCCAAACAAAACAAAAATTTATTTGCTAAATTAAAACACGTTCATTCGATAAATATTAGCTAACTAATAAATGCAATCACTTGCATTGTCTGATCGTCTAGCACCGTAATGCACTTAACTGCGTTATAAATAACACGATGACGTCGCAAAGTATCACATCCAGCAACATTTTATATATAATATATATGAATAGATATATATAATAGATATCTTACATATAATACATATTTATGCAAGCTTATATACAACATACATAATTAAGCGACAAATTCGAAACAATGTCGTCAAATATTGATGAACTGTATGAATCAAGAATCGCTTCTTCTAATATTCACTACCGTTTTCTCTCGTAACCATCCAATAATTAATCCCAGAAATCGACGAGCAAAAAAATGCAATCGCGTCCTAATCAGGCCAATTGTCTGGAAAAAAAAAATTAATCATAAAAAATGAATTCCATTCATGAAATGAATAACCCTAACAAAACCCCCGACTGCGTGTCCCGCGATGCGGAATATTTTGCTGCGGAAAATTTCACTCAAGCCTCTCGGTGCTTGGAAACGTTTTAAGAACAAAGGCAAATCGGATTTATAAATGCACGCAAAATGCATAGCACCCATCATCAGCCACCAACGCGCGGCGCGCGACGCTTTGTTTTTTCCTGCGTTGCGGTACGCGCGTGTGTTGGCATGCTTTTTGTGCTGCTTGTTTTCCTTCGGCCGCCGGTGTGAGTGCACGGCAGTTAAAGAGGGGTTGTATCCTAGGTTTACGATAACCCCTGCGAGGCCGCACCCTATCCACCCTCGCGCGTTCTTTCACTTGGCGTTCGACAGGCTGCACAAGAGAAAGGTATTCCATTGCCTTGAGGCTCGCCAACTACCTTTTCTACTTCCTCATTCATCCCGTCTACGCCTTTTTCCCGCACTTTTCCTCACGGCCGCGGCTGAATAGCGCCGCGCAAGAGAGGACGCAGTTGTACCGCGAAACTTCCGCCGAGAGAAAATGGAAATTCAATATCGGCATTTCGCCTTTAAAACATACCAGTTGAATAATACGTCAAGCCCCGACGGAGGATTGATAATGAGTTTATATTATGATACAAACTTTAAGCAAAAAACTTCGCCAACTATAATGAACGCTAATGAATTCTTCGATGTATTCCGAGTTGAATTTATACATCGTTTCGTTCATATTTATCGCGTCTCGGGCCGCGCGCACACGCTCGGCCGATATCACTTTAATCGACTGATTAAATCGTCCGTTTTTCCGCCGCGATCAGGATTTAAATATCGCCCGGCCGGCGCGGTCTCCCGGCTGTTTGTGCCGCTTGACCAATCGATACGTCCCGGAAAACACACGACGCTGGATAATCCGCGCTAGTCTTAAATTCGTCGTAGGCGAGAAGCTGGAATGCAAACAATCTCGACGGCATCGGAACGTCTGCAGCTTGGGTGGATTTTAAATTGTCTCGGAACATTCGAAACCAAGCGCTCGCATCGGATTAATTGCCGGGCCCAAAAATAAGTTACGCTAATTGCGTAAAAATTGCGCGATAACGTTCGGCGTGTCGCGTATTCTCGGGTCGTGATTATCGCCCGACGCGTGCCTGGCGTGGTGCATTTATAGTTCGCGCACTTCGGAAATGTTGTTGCGACGCAATTGCATTAACATGTCGGATTGCACGAAATAAGTCGGTTCATTAAAAATCAGACACTCGAATTAGCTTGATTATTTGGAACGGGAGACAAGGTGAACGTGAAATTTTGAATTTGCACTCAGATAGATGAACGTCGCCTTAATTGACGTCGACGGTGCGCCGGCAAAGAAAAAAGAAAAGAAAAAGAGAGGCAAGCAAGAGAAAATATGGGACACAGAATTTATTATCGCGTCAGCAAGCAATCGTTATGATGCGAAGAATATAATAGAAAAATGTAATAGAATTGGAGGATAAAACGGATAAAATAGGAATCGCTGCACTCGAAACTCGTCTGTTCTCCCAGATCACCCCCTCCCGCTATCTCTCCCGGTCCCCTCGGCCATTTGTAAAAAATGACGCGCGCCATCATTTTATCTTTGTCTGTCCCAATCGATTATGAGCCTTCGTAAAACGAGTTCCACCGGAAAACGACGGGAGGATTTAGATATATATCTTACTTCTATATCTGAGCTTGCCAATCAGATGGCTACCAGAGCGATTTGCAGTTGCGCACGCATCTGCAGAGGTTATTCCGACTCAACCTTATATATTTGTGGTTCAATCTCACTTTACAACGGATGAATTAGTGATCGATTTACGTTTTATAGATGACTTTTTATTCATGGCCCTGTCTTACGTAACTTATGTAATATATATATATATATATATATATGTTTATACAAGTTTCGACCATTAGTTTTGCGAGTTCCGTCTAAATGCGTTAACATTTGTAATCCACATTCTGAAACTTGTTATGGAAATTAATAAATGATACGAGGAGTATTTTAATTTTAAAGCGAAAGGATTTCAAATTGTATCTGTATCGGAGATGACTTTCACGATAAACCCGATTGCATCTAAAATTTAAGCGAATTCTGTGCTACGAATATTTTAAAATAACAAACAAAACATGGCTTATACAGATAGAAAAGTGATTTAAAGGGGAAATTTACCCTATGTCCCGGGTTAAGTGTGTGAAAGGGTAATTTTGCAGTGCAACTTAGATTTAATCTACCGAGCGGAATAAAAAGAGTTCCTAACTAATCCTAATGATAACAAATGTGATAAGAATAAACAGAATAGAATTTATTTCACGAGTTGCCAAAGACAGAAATAGTTTATATATATATATGCATATCAACGTAGATATAGGTATTATCAATCTAATTTCTTGTTTTGTTTACAATAAGATTTCTTGTTTAAGATTCGACTAAGCTTTGTTAACTTTTAAAAGACTTTTAGCTACGTATATATTTACAGATTCAACTCTATTGTAGGATGATAATAGATTAAGCTAAGCATTGATAAGTACTGTTGATTGCTATTTATTTAAAATAAACGATAATTTTAAATATAATTACAATTATTCAATTGGGATATTAAATAAAAATGCGAATGAATTTAATTCTGCATATGTATAATGTTAAATATCGAATGATATAAATAATTTAATGTTGAATAATACAAAAGTTATTCCGGGCAATTCGAGCTGATCAATGTCATAAACCTGCTATAGAAATAGTTTATTTCTAAAAACATGTCTGTGGAAATCGTCTATAGCAATGGACATTTTGTGGGAATTGCTCTTATTCAAAATTTAGCGCCGAGACTCCCCGAAAATTACATTTTATAGAGGTAATTCGTTCTGTGCCGTAGCAGGATTGGTTTGCATTAATAATATCCTTATGGGGCGCAGTCGTGTGACCTCCAAGTAACACATAAAAGCCAGACTGATCGATTTTCTAGTAATGTCAACCGTCATTGGCATACTATTAAAAGGTTCTTAAATTGTAAGTAGTTTCAGGTGACACGTGTAATTGAAATGTAAAACATAATGTAGGTTGAAATCACATAATGTGTTTTGTGCACGATCTTGTGCAGGCATTCCATTAGTAATTTCAAATAAACATATATTTCAATTTGTGAACTACATATGAATTAATATAAGTATAAATTAGTTTCTTTTGTCAAAATGTATGTCTCAATTTGAATTTAGTTTGATTATTTAATTAAAAATACGTTTTCAATGTTGTAAATTTTGTGTCAACGATATATAGATATAGCTAATACGAAGACAATACATAGTCCGTTAAAAACAAATATATCTAATTATGCTTTATTCATGAACAAAAAACTGGATTTGTTTATATAAAAATAAGATTTTGTTATTAATAACATCAATTATATATATTTTTAATAAGTATTTATTGTACCATAAATGTTTAAAAGAAACACAAAGTATCCATAAATTGGTAAACAAACAAGAAAGTTTTATTTGTCAAATTAAATAGGAGAAACTTGAATTTTATCTAATCAAAAAGTTCACATATAAATATTAGGGTTTCCGTAATCGGAATCGGTTTACAAAGATGAAGTGTAGTTTAATATATAATGATATCCTTATCATATAGAATGATATATATGTAATGATAATGTTCTTCATGTGAAAGTGGAATAACATATATACGTAAACAAGAATGATTAGTTATGGTTCCAATAAAAAATAACCAAATCAGGAGTACGTGGGTTTATAAATTTGTACATAATTTTTACGAAACTTCTTAATATCGATAATGTAAGAAAAAATTATTAATACTATTTAACATTAAATTATAGTCTTAACTTCATTTTAAACGGAATATAACGGTGCTTTATCTTGTTTATTGTTTATTCATTACACTTTTGTTATTTACAAAGATCAACTACTGCGAAATAAAATTTGCTAAATTTGTCACTTTAGCTGTTTTTTAATCCGTTTGGAGCCAGTTTCTGTTTGTTATTAGTTTCCGTACTTTAATAAACATGTATTAATTCACTTTGAATCATAAAGTAAACTCAATATACTAACTTTATATCGTGAATATTATTTTGTTTTCTTTCTCGCAAGGTGCATAAGTTCGACAAGAAAACCATAGTCACCCAGTAAATCGTTGGCTAAGTGCAAACAAACAGAGCTCAAACAGCCGGGCAAATAAATTTACGAATTAACTTTTGTTACGGCGTCTTTTTAAGGCGCAGGACTAACTGTCAATAATGCTTTCATTATTACATCTTTTGGATGCAATTTATGATAGATAGGTAAATTGTATTTTAACGAAATTTACACAAATCTTATTACTATAACCTTATTACGTATATTTTAAATTACAAATTAAACGAATATATATTTATATATCATTATAAATTTAACTCACATGAAGAGTACCGTAAAATATGATATACACGTGTACATATAAAACGAATGTCACATTACCATTCATTATTCCTAGATTTGAAATTTAAAAAGAAGCATTTTCGATACCTAACTGACAATAGACATCTTAATCTTAACTCAACTATACGCGTTGATAATACTCTCAACTTAATTCATCCACATAAGGTCGTAACGTCAAAATAATTCAAAATATTCCATAACATCAAACTGTTAAAGTTTCGGTGAACTGAAAGTAGGCTTTTCTCCTATTACGCGAGTCTAGGAACCGAATATAAATCGTGTTAGAAATACAGGATGTCAAAGCAAAGAGTTCAATTGTATTGGACTTTGTAGAAGACATAGAGGTAAGGGTAGTTTGAAGAGAAGCCAAGCTAATGAGAATCTACTGTGGAAGCAAAGACAAGCGAGGCAAAGTTCCTAGCCAACGTCCTCCTCGTAGTAACAACTTCCGGAAAGCTGACCAAGTTAAGTAATTTGTGCAGCGTGCAGCTACGGCGAATAAGTCATAACTAAGGTAGATTGTGACTAATTGTGGTTTCCCTTGGGAACCCATTGGCTCGTAAGACCGTTTCTCGTAACGCCATACGCGTTAAAGCGGAACAGTACGGAGTGACTTCGACTTAGGTCGTTTAAACGAAAATTTAGGACAATCGGAAGTAGCGGCTGTACCAACT
>JABFQC010003349.1:0-14276 GCA_022817085.1 Psilanteris sp. ZL-2020
GAGAAAAACCGAGCGTGTTATTAGACGACAAGCGATTTATAATTTACAGCGATCCCGGTGTCGATACCTTATAGGTGGAAATGACTTCTTTATACTATTTTGAACCGCATTTAAAACGCACTAATACTTTTATGTTTCAATAAGCACAGCCGATGAAATAATCGGAGGAAAGGGTCCTATTTGTGGTACCGAATATTGATTGGAACGCTTAATTAATGATTATAAACGTATATACACTGAAAAAAATAATATTACAAATTTGACAAAACTGTGTAATAACAGTGGGAAAAGCGAGCAAAATGTAAAGAAACATTAGACGATATCATTGTTTTTATCAATTGTTTGGTTTTTGAAACTTTTTCAAAGTTTCGAACTATTCAATTTGGTATCAAAGTTACTATTCAGTTTGGTAACAGTTGTCAGTTAATTGATTGTGTATATATTAAAAATCGACGGTATGTTGTTTCGTTAAACAATTGTTTATTGTTAGGGAGTTAATAGTGATAGAAGATGACGATCAATGCAAATCCTTTAAATGTAGGTATAATCGGTGGAAATTACTTCATTATACATTTTTTACTGCCTTTTTATTAGCTTTTTATAAGAGCTGGCGCTCTTCTCATCATGCGAATACTCTTTTAAATTCCATTCTGTAAATAAATTAGCGATGTATAAAATGGGGAATACCTCCAGATGTGAGCAAAGACGTAGACAGGACATATGCGTTTAAACCAGCGGTTGACACGTGCTATATTTAGCTCTATGAGAAAAAGGAGTTTCGCGAGTTGTGATTGCACCTCTTTTATTTATCGGGCGCTGCTTAATAATCCAGAGATACCACCATATTTTAAATACTTCCAAAATTAAAAAAGATCGTTAAGAATGTGACTTATAACGGCAGATTTGTTTAATAATTAACGTGTCTTTTCAATGAAAAGGTGCATTGTCTGTATATGATTTGTTTCATATTATGTGACTGATTTACGATAATGTCAAATTAATCACTTAATAAAGAGTAAAAAGTACAGTATACTGGTTGAATTTAAAATTAAAACGAGAACGTCATTGGTTCCATACTTGTCATTTTTATTCTAAATTTAATAATGTTTATTTCATTATTTCATATTTCATGATTTAAATTAATTTTAATAGTAAAATATTTAAGTTAAATATTCATGAAATGTCATAATTCAATGTAATTATAAAATACATCTTCATACACATTACTTATTTATTGGTACTGTCTTATGCGAGGAAACTATAAATCACAACCAAATAATTGGAATAACAAATTTCATTATTAAAATAATTATATTCACATGTCGATTGCAATAGTAAACTAAAATTAGTATAGCATTATTAATTTAATGCAATCAATTTTGAATATAGAAACGTAACTTTAATTATATTTTTCAATGTAATATATTTATAATTGTTATAATTGAGAAAATAAACATAATATATATTTTTCTGAGAAAATAATGTTAATCCACTAAGGTTGAGTAGGTTTTCGTACTTGTCAGATAATGATATAAGGTCATTCATTTCTTGCATCCATTCTATATTTATTTTAAATGCCTGGCACATGGATTTTGATTATTAGTCAATTACAGTAAGTCAAATTCTAAGTCATCCGAATGTTAACAAAAAGTTACGAATCTCAACAACGGATGCAATTTTGACGCGTTGCCATATACAACATATATATATATATATATATAATATAATATATATATATTTGTGCGTGCGACTCTGCACTGGTATGCGAATCGCATGTGTGACCTGTGAAGACGCGTGGGAAGGCGTTCTTCAAGCCATCCGCAGCTGTTCACACATGTCCTCCCTTGTAATGTACAGCGTTAAAATGCGCGCCATCGCCATTCTTTAGTGAGACAAATAATTAAAACTGTAAATAAGTTCAATGATTGTGTTGCTAATAAAAACCGATTATCACTATATTACTTTAAAATATATGATCTTTTGAATAGAATATATTTCCATTATTTTAAGCACGAACGATTAGAATGAAACAATTTTGTGACACGTTTCTAGGTCAGTGAAAAAAAGGAGTTTTTAAGTTAAATTAAGGACAAGTGAATTCAGAAAAAAAAGTGATACTGACTTGTATCAGTGAAATAGGGGATTATAAATAAATAAATAAATTACAAATATATATTTATGTATTTTATTATCATCATTATTTTACAACATTAATAGACGTGTTGATAAAATTGTAATCAATATTACATAGTTAACATCTGTTATCAAACTATAATTATTTTATATTAAATATAAAACCATCGAATCACAAAACAGAAACTTATTCAGCAATTCGAATATTGAAATAATATATGATTTCCGCTTGAGTTGGCGAAATGACTTGAAATGAATTATATATACATCTATATACATAGTTAAATTATGAAATTTAATAGTCACATGTAAGACAATTTATGAACCTTTTATGAAAGATTTAAGCCAACCAATTTTAGACACTCTTTGAGCTTTTTTGTTTAACTTCTTGCGTCATTATCCAGATGGTTCCTGTATAAAAAAGAACCTTAAATATTAAGTACGCCAAAACATTATATAACGAGTTCATTGTGTCAACATAAACTTTTTAAATCATTTTTTGTAATATTTTTTGTGAACGTAATCCAAGCTTTTTTTCAAATAGATGTCTCATTGTTTGTTTTAGGTTGATACACCAATTGAGAGTGGCTCTGATGTTGAGGGTGATGCGGCTAATGCTGATCCTACGTCACCAGAAAAGGGCTTTAAAGGTATATAAACGTATTTTAATTCGTTATGCCATATTGCATAATGACATACAATGAATACTGAATCAATGTGGCATATGCAAAATATACTTATCTGTATCATAACATTAGATAGGCTTAAAGGCTAATACAGTGTATATACTTGAATTTTTATAATACTATTACAATGGAGAGAGAGAGAAAATTAAAATTACGTGATGTTTAACGCATTTCTACACGTACTTTATATAGTTTTAAATATTATGTAATGTTATACAATATATTTCTATCTATTTTTCAGTAATCATGATTTAAGAGGCTAAACATATTTATAATTAATTCAATTATATGATTAATTTATAACAAATAGTCTTATCTCATTAGTTATTTATAAGTAACAATGTTTTTCGGATAAACATTTGTATAACATTACTATTATTAATATTAAAAATACATAATTACTTTAAAGTATACCAATGAAATTCAAACGAAAAATCATGTATAATGTGTAAGCAATCGTAAAAACACAAACTACTATACCGTATTAAGATACGAAAAACGATTTATTTAAATGGTCGTCTTAGTAATTTAAATAATGAACCAAGAATTACGTGAATGGATGTACGTCATTTTTGTTTAGAAAAAAAATGATACGATATAAGTTAACACGCGACAGTAGACGTACAAATTAGACGACAAAAAAGTGAAGGAAAGAAGTGAGGAGCATTGTCGTGAAATCCGAAGATCCTACGATAGTTGTCCGAAAATTGACGGTGATCTCGCAACCGGGCCGGAATTAACGCCTGCATATAAGTTATCCTCGAACCCCGCCGGGCGAAACCAATCCACTTAGAGACCCTCCAGTCGTGGGGTTTTGTTCGCGAACAAAAATCTGACAAATATGCCGCGATTTACCGTAGAACGGATAGGAAGAGGTTGCTTTCTGTTACCCCCTCCGGTCCGCGTCTCAAGTCCTTCAAGATTCGGCACTCAAAAGAAGAACGAGCGCAGGACGCGAGAAGGGCTCGACTTGCGTTAAATTACTTAGACCGAACAAAACGTAACAAATGACGAAGGATCGGGCCACTTATGCGATATTGGTCTGATGGCCCATTGCTGACACCCAACCACATTAATATGTCAAATTACAATACCAAAAACGTAAAAAAGCTAACTCTGCTTTCTGCACTTTCAAAAATTGACAATTAATCTAGAAATGCATTTCATTTTTTTAAGCTCATACACGTGTTATTTGGTTCATACATAGTAGTTCATTAAACAGAATACAACATTTTTAGTAGATATGTATTTGATAATTTATTATCATTGGTATGATTATTAACATAATTTTTATTGAATCGTGTTTGATAAAAAAAATATAATACTTATTTTGAATTATGCTATGTGCGTGAAAAAAAAATTACTTTTTAATGGCACAATTGATATTAAGTTTAACTTTAACAATAATTTATTGTCGTTATATGTTACAAAACTCGAATTAAAAATTAATGCAAAAATTAGATATACTTTCATTCTTTATGTAATTAGTTTTTAATTATTTTTATCCCAACACATAGTTTTGCCCAAGAAGAATAATAATTTACCACAAGATTTTGAGCCTGTCCAGAAACCGACCCCAGACATATTATGGTTTATTCTTGTGATATGCTCACCCAACTTCTCCGTGAACTTGTTCGAGTTATCCCTACTTTTTAACATCTAGTCGATTTACTAAAACCACTGTTGATCCCCTTTTATCTATTGCTTCCTTTATTGACAGTATCACACTGCTTACAAATAATATGTTTTATGTAAATAAACGTAATAGTATTATTTTTTTACGAGAAGTAAAATATTGTTCGCCTTGAATTATTTATTCTTAATATAGTTTTTTTAATACAAAAATTATGATAAAAATAATACAACAAAGTATACATTGACTTTTTTTTATTACTTATCATTTCTTAGTACCTACTACATTTGGTAAATTTTATATTATTAAACGAAATATAAGTAATATTTAACTATATGATGAAATATATATACATATAAATGTGAATGAAATGAATGTTAAAACAACTGATATTAACCAAACTAACTGAGTAATACATACAGTAATGATTGAACTATACAAACTAGTTATACTATTATACAATCCATATTATTATTATTATTATTATTTACAAAATTGCACCTCAGGATTTCCCTGTATGGTTGAGAAGTTTTATCAAAATAGATTAGTTCAAGTAAGATTAGTTCAACAGATTATAAATAATTAAGTTTTCTATTAGCATATCATAAAAATAGTTATAAATCAGGATCTATATATTTGAAACGACTTCAAAGAATTGTAAAAGTATCTATAATATATTATAATGAAATTATGATTATTCAATATAATGTATATATAATTTTTCAACATACGTTATTTTACTTTATATTCGAAAGATTATCTGGGGATGTTTTCTATTACTCGAAAGTGTGGTTTTTCGTAATGGTCTTAGGTTATTAATGGCTTCGCGAACCAAGTTCATTAGAAGTATGAAACTTTGCGGTGTTCTCCGACGAACGCCCCGCGTTTTACCCTTCCCTACTTTACGTCTCCAATACATTCCAAATTAGTATCGTGTATTATTTCTCATAAGTCTTAACTTGTGCTGAAATAGAGTTTAACAATATTTGATGAATGAAAGGTCAAACTTGCCATTACTAACATTAATTTCTTAAAATTAATGAACAACAAATGAAATGCGCATGTCTATTTACCACCAACGTGTGAATTTGTTATTAAAAATGTTAATTGTCGCTTTTGCTGTATCACATTTGTATGGCAAAACGTACGCTACTACCGTATATATAAGACGTACGATAAATATATATATTCGTATAAAGTATAATAATGTATACTACGTACACAAGGTTGGAAAATTCGCAATCGCGTATTCCGCTATACGGAATACGAAGTACGAATGTTCGAAGATGCAAATGTATCGCGTTTTTTGGCACGAATCCAAAATCGTGACGCGAAGGACGCGATGGTGAATATACGCTATTACAGTCGCGAAAGTCGTGAAGGGTTTTCCGTAGACGACGTTCTGCCTTTTTTGCTATTAGCTAAGTATACCGACTCTGGCTTATGTTGAGCTTCAGCAATTGTTTGTCATAGTCGGTCTTTGCCAGGATAGGTTTGCTACGTGTAACAGAGGTATAAGCGACGCTGAAAGTCTCGCCGGTAAATTCTGCACATAAATTTCGTTAACGTTATTCCGCTGTTAACAAGCACAAATCTTTTCGTACGCCTTGCGTCGTCGTTTACGGTTAAACTTTGGCGTTATTGGTGAAATTTGGAGGTTGGAGTCGGGTCCAAACCAACGCTCCCAAATTAAATATCATTCCTTTTGAGATTAAAAAAAAAAGCCAATAAAAAATAACGAATTTATTCCTGTTTTATACAGTTCTTCGCGATCCTATAATTTTCGCCTAATGCGACTTTAAACAGTGTGAAGAAAGAGACCCGACGCGTCGCTTTCTGTTGACTTACGCCACCGTTCCATGGTGCTTGTTAAAGAAAAACAGAAGCAACGAACAACGTGTCACCATGGCACAAAAAATCATAATAAATATAAATAAAAGTAGACGACAAGGACGGCGCTGTTCAGCTTTTGACGCGACAGTCATCGTATGAAAAAAGCAATATACCAGGGTCGAATGAATTTATGCAATTTCCGAATAAAGGGAGAAGAAGTCCGGAAAAGTCAACGAAGCATAAATTGTGCGTTGTTCTGTACGCCTCGATCGTACAGGCGTCCTTTTATTGAATGAACGTTAATAAAGATACTTGAGAGATGCGAGATACCCGATTTTGGTGAAACATTGATTCGGTTCATTTATTTGATAATGCGTCGTTCAAAGTGATTTAATAAGTCTTTGTTTCTTCATGTTCCAGGTACAGAGTTGATACGATGATCAGCACAAATGAGAACACTGTTGTAGACGATTTTTAGGCTATTTATAGATCCATATTTTTGTACAAGAAAAATCAATTTTGTATTGTAATATTTTTAGAACGTACACGATAAACTTAATTCAGTATAACTGAGAGATTATTTTGAGCATCATGCAATTTAATAATAGTGTAATTATTTAAATTACCACAAGATACATTTTGTAATTGTAAATTATGATTAAGTAAGCCTTTAAAAAGTGGTGCAATCGTGCTTGTTCTCCTCAGTGACTTAAAATTGATGAAGTTTTTACGATTTGTCACCATCTGTCCGATTTGTTTAATATTATAGTTTTGCTTGATTACTACAGTCATGTTCTTTTATTAAATACCTTTGTTGTAATTTTTCTTGTTTAACTGGTATCATTGATTGTAGCATTAATAATCAATTTTTAAAATAGTATCACTATATAGCTCAATAGTTGCCGTGTAACTGAAGAAATTATTTTGATTCCGAAATGTTCGAAGCGAATCAAAATAATTGTCCACGTTTTCGTTGCCTTGTTTTGAAGCAGTACATTCAAATACAATGGAAACAAATTTGACAAGTTTATATATAAATATGTTATTACTATTAGCGGCAAACTATTGCGTAAAGCATATGTTTTTTAAAGTTACGCGTGCGTATAATAGAATTTTAGTGTTTATTAGTTAACCTGTTTTTTTACATTTGAAAAACCATTTTTCAAATTATTTAATTAAAGGTAATAATTTATAACTTAACCGATATTGTTAGTCTTTATTTAAATTATTTCCATTTCCAAGACTTTACTTACAATTGATGCTAATGATTGTAAAAACAATTGAAATAAAATACGTTCTTTTTATAATTAAATTTTCCTAAACTTATTTTACTTTCCTAATTGTTTACGGTTTCATTATTTGTATATACTTTTTGTAGTGCGATGTCGACAACAAAACGTGATTTTTACTAATGCAAGTGTATTTTGAGCAATTCGGTTTAATATGTTTGTTATTATAACCCAGCCCTTACGGGAAGATGCTGCAGTAATTACTGAATTTTTTCGTTAAAGAAATTAAACGTATTTTAATTTATTGAATAACTGCTATGTTAATTTATGATTATCCACTTGCAACGAGACCATAAAATCATGTTTGTAAAATATTATAGACTTCATAAAATTTAATGATATCGACGGATCAAGTTACATGGATTTTTTAAGCAAAAAATAAAAAAAACGGTGTTAAAACTGCAAAAGTTTATTAAATTAAATGAAAAGAAATAATGTTAACTGAAATCTTTGATTCTTCAATTGTAAATGTTTGTTCAACCATCGAGTAATGTATAATTTACATAAATAATAATAAAGTCATTAAAAAATGAAATCTAATTTTCTATCCCCGTGTAAAATCGCGTGCGAGAGAAATGAGCGCTGAAAAAACGATTTGGCATGTACGTAGCCTTGAGTCAACCTGACACGTTTGTTTTACAATAGACGGTGACCATCTTACGGGCATTCTCGCGTGCTCGCGGTTTCGCGTTAATTAGTTGCAGAAGTTGAGAGTAAAGGGACTGGTGGCTGCTTGGTGGTCCCAAACGGACGAGTCATCATTGCCTCATTTACTTCGTAAAGCAATCTTGCCGCTAGTTCGATGGGTTTAACTATATTAAACTTGGCACCGCGTAATTAAACTTACCAACTAAGGGTGCAATTGTACGCCTTGAATTTAAACTCAAATTTTGAGCCGAGGTTCGCTCGTGTCACTCTAATCATGACCCAGCGCCCTATTTCTACTCGAACTTTATTTGATATTTATTTGTTTAAATATTCTATAACGTATATTAAGTTTAACATTTATTAATGTATTACGTTCAAGCTAATAATTTATGATTTTTAAAATCAATATCATATTGAATTATATTAATTTTTGTCATAAGAAAACAGCGTTGCTTGTCGAATTACGCGAATGAATTGTTATTAAAATAAGTATGTCAATAAAGATTCGTAAACTTTTATAACTCACAAGGCGCCATTCAACTGTTTTCATAAGCCTTACAAATGCGAGCATTATCAATGTTTTTTCTAATTTGTTCGCGACCCGCATGCAATAGTAATCTTGACGAAATACCGTGAGGTTTCGTTAATGTTCGGTAAACATTGGCTACCATTATCGTGCATGAATAACGACAAAAGATACTACGAAGATAACTCGGGTCTTTTTCGTTAGTCCCAACATTTTTCTGCGCGTCAGCTTACGATGCAATACAAACAACACGCACAGAAATATTTTGTGGATACAAATAAATTTTGTTTCATTCAACCAAACGGTTTTGCTGTTATTTAACTAAACAAATAGTTTTGTTAGTTCAGCAAAATATGATTCAAATTCGATCATTTTGTCATATTGTTCATGTTTTTTATTTCTATTTAAACACTCTAATTTTGAAAACACATATTAAACGTCTCAGTAAAAGTGTAAGTATTTACAAAATATTTTATTGAACTCATGTACTTCACAGACAAATTGACAAAATACGTTTAACAAAATCAATTCAACCATAGCATTTTTGTGCGTGAACAGATCATCGTATTCATCAGTTCTACACAAGAAGCAACGTAAATTCGAGTTATTAAATTAAACCGTAAGAACGAATTACTTAGCCTTTGAAAACTTGCGGACAGCGGTCTATCGTTGAATGGAAAAAAATATTTCCTTTTTTTTTTTGTTTTCCGAAAGAAGACAAACTTTTCCGCGAAACTTCGAATCTTCTGTGTTTTAGCAGAAAGAAGCTTCGGTAGATAAAGATCCACATACAAAAGTAACGTTCTAATACGAAGACCTTACTGTGAAGAGATCGGAGATTCATTTGATTGGTGAATGGAGGCTGCGAAAATGCGACGAGGAAAATGGATTGTTTCCTGAGCGAGGGTGAATAAGCTACAGCGGGGACAATAAGAAAAGCAGGCGGGCAACAGTCGAACGCAAAGCGAAAATGACAAATGAGAAGCATTCGCGCCTGAGATCTGGATTTGCAACGTTCATTATTTTATATTTGATTCTATTGTTATTAATGCGATTAATATTCACGGTTTGGTCCATACAATGCATTTCAGGTGATTGAATTTTTGCAATCATTTGACCAAACTAGATAATAAAAACAGGAAAAGTGAACAAAAATGTAAATAAATGTTAGACTGTATCATTGTTTTTATCATTTGTTTGGTAACATTTGTAAGATTATTTTTTTCAATTTGTATATCAAGTCTTAATATATATTCTGGTCTTTGTTGATATATATCTAGAACATCTGATCCGGTATCGAACAGCGGCAGGCTCGTATATAAGAAAATTCAAGATATAAATAAACTAATTTCGAAGTAGCAAAGCGTGAGATGGATAGTCTCATATATTAACGTCTAATATTAAGGTTTTGAGCGTGTCATCGAAATTCAGTTTTGTTTTTCGCTAAATCAATATATCGATTTGTAATACAACTAGACACGTTCCATAATAACGAATACCATATCACATTTTTGTTACATAATATATATTTTTTTGTAATAACCCATAGCGTGTCGTAGCAATTATTTAACGATTTTTATAAACTGCAATTTTAATATTATTATATGCTAATCAAACTGTAAAATAATATCAGTTACGCGTAAAAGTGGCGAACCATAATATAGCAAAGATTTGTAATCAGTCTGCGAATTATAAAGGTATAAAGAGTACTTTTTTTATAGCGAGTGATGTAAAAAACTTGCTAATTAAACTATAAAACAAAATAAATGAAGATATAATCAGAAACAATTTGACATTAAAACTTTGATAAATTTAATACATTGTTGTTAATTGGAAAATGCATTTCTTAATTTTCCCCTCGGTCTGGATTTTCACAGTGTAATAAACACTGCTATCATGGAGATGATGTAACATAAATGAAAACAACTATTAACACGTTTTTAATCTCACGCGGAATCAGACTGTATGAGCTCTCGTTAACTACGCGTCCAGGGTGATTCAGTTAACGAGCCTCTATGGGAATTAATTAATTAATTATACGCGTATAAGCCAGATCTACCGGTCGGAGATCCGACCGCGCGATGTCTGCGAAGGAAACGCGCAGTTGCTCGAGGTAAACGGCGTACTTTGCAAATGTTCGCAGAGGAAGCCGAGCGGGTATCATGGGTCGTTCTCTTTCGACAATGCACGACGCCGTAATTGCGCTAATTAACATGTTCGGTGCTATCTCGTGGTTCTCGCGGCACAAGTGGCACGGACCGTGCACCGATCCCTTTTGTAGAACCGCCCACGATCAGCGATAGAGCCACAACATTTGCCGTCGTTATAGATCTGCGTTGACAAATTATTGCTTCTGCTTGGCTTTAACAGCCTTCGAGACCATTCTATGAGAACGCTAACAAATTCACAGGCAATTTTATTCCTGCAAAGGCGATAACGATTCAGTTGTGGGTGTAATTAGCGGTGTCATATTATATAATTTAATAATGCACGGCGTGAGCTTTTTATATGCAATAATGTTTTCTTTTTTAGCAAATTTGTATGTTTTAATTAGTATGTTTAGAGTTTTGTTTAAATGTAATTCGTAATGAATGACCGATAATTATTGATATAAAACTTACTTTTGAAACAAGTGAAATCGATTTTAATTTGTTCTTAATCAATTGCTTAAATGAAGCTTGTTCTGTTAATTTAGTTGTTTATTAATCTAGAAAATATAGGACGTTTATATTCCTAAATAATCAGAAAACCAAACAACGTTTAAATATGCTTAAAAGTAATGTTTCATGTTAAATATGTGGAATAACAAATACAAAAATGTTAAGAAATTTGATTTGAAGGAGGTGCATTTTGTTTATTAATTGTTTAAATCAATTTAAACAGTATTCAAATTCCATACAATGTTTGTCGATAATACTGAACGTCCGTATTAAAGGGTAACAAATCTATCATTTATAACTAGTGTAATGTAATATTGTAATTAACTAATTATTTTAATAATCGCAAAATATAAATTTGGATTTCCAGTATTTATAGCTGAAACTGAAATCTGTTTGATAGTTAAGTGAGTTTATGTATATTAAATTATATGCATATATTTATCAATTAAATCGTTGTTATAAAAAGTTGTTAGTAAATAATAGCAAATCTATAAAAAGATAAGAAAAGTACAGGGTTAGACAAATATTTAGTACATCTATTTAATAGCTACGATTGAATATTTCAGCACATGACTTATATTTATCATATTGAACAGATAAAACAAGCGTTTGAAAAAGTTCATAATTATTTATATTTGTACTACCCAGTGTTCGTTTGATTTAATTATTAACTGACACAAAATGACCGATCGCAATTTAATTTAACAAACAGACGTCCTGCATCTATACGGATAGGGACATTTATCTTAATCTTATTTATAAGATTGAAATGCGTAATGAACATGTACGGTCTGTTTCGTATCTAATACAATTGAATGCATGTTCTTCCTGAAACGAAAAAGTTGAAACATATGTCATTAATATTGACAACTAAGTGAGCAGTGCTACAAATAATTTTAATTTGATTCCTACCAATAACATAAGTTTGAAATGCGCCTGTCATGACGAGACGGCTGACGTCCGATATGCGCTTTTTCAGGCGTTCTTTCATCTTTTTGTCGCAGTTAGCTTTGCCCATAAATTAATTTCTATTAATTAACTTTCAAAGCGATTTGAATCGGATATTTTGCATTAACGTAATTGTAATCTATTCGCGAACTGACGAATTCGCGATAAACCAAGATCTGTCGAAAAAGCGAAATGAGCTGGCGCCGGCGATCGCGGCTCGCGAGCGCGCGCAGCGCCGCGCGATAGGTTATCGGCTTAATTTTCGTTCAAAATTCCGCTCAGCCGCAAGGTCGAGAGCGGTCGCAAGCTCGGCACCATAAATTGCTTAATTACAGCCGATTAAGGCAAGACGGGTGGCTAGGATTCGTCGCAATGTGGTCTCGGTCGTCTGCCAAAAGGATCCGAATCCTTCGTGGAACGCGTTATTTCCAATCGGCGTTGCGTGCATTTTTTGTAATTAATGTTTGATTTTGCGTGGCGAGCGCGTAGACGCGCAGGGCGGAGTAAACCGGAGGAAAGGGCAGAGGGATCCCGGGGAGACCAGTATCTGGTTTTTGCGGGCGTCAGATGACAGTCGCTTATTTACCGGAGCGGCGGCCATCTTGGCATGGACTGATCCGATCTGACTTAAGAAGGAGGCGCGACCGGAAAAAAGGCGACGGACGCGACGGGGACTCCCGCTCGAATTAATCGATCGATTATCGATGTCTGCGCGAGCCCGATGAGCCCCACAAAAATGCGAGAATTATCGGCCTCCTTGTGCCCTCACGTTCCACATAAATACGATCTATGGGACAGCAGCGACCTCTTCTTGCACCGTCGCATTTCCATGTCCGACTGGAAAGGAGTTCGTTAAATCCAGACGATTCTTCATAAGCGATTCTACCGCATTAACAGAATAAAGCTATAAACATCCCCGGGTCTTTTTCCGTCGTCGCATTCCGCGCGCTTTTGCATTTAATTGGACACTTTTTAGGGCATTAGTCGACAACGCTGACGTTTTTGTCCGTCGCATTTTGCGCGATTTTGATTGCCAATTATTTAAATTGCACCGGGGTACATTGAAATCATTTACAATTATAGTCGTCTTGGGGGGGAAAAAAAATCTAGTAATACCATTAAATTCTTTGCGATATTTTATGAAACGAACGAAACTCTTTGACTGATGAATGGATCGCAAGAAAAAGATCAATTAAACGTTTACTTCTTCATATTCAACTTCTTTGCTTCGTCCGCGTTATGTGTGTAATTTAATTAGTTTATGCGTTGCGTGTAAAAACTTCCAACGGTCTAAGAGCTTTTCTTAAGGAAATAAAATGTCTGCTTACTATAAAGTACGCGCGTTCGACAATCGAGTGTTATCATTTCACACGATTCTTAAGCGTGAGGTTATTTCTTGCTCGTGCTATATGGGCAACGTCAATTGCGACATTGTTCGTCGTGTACATTAGTTATTATCTTACGTGTACCGTCGACGCAAACTTGAAAGGTAACCTTAGGCAGGAAATATGTGTGTTTTATTGTAACGCGGGATTCAGTTAAAGAGCAACTTTTAAACAATTAAAGTGCATTTTCTGTCATGTGTATATATTCTGATGCTGAACTGTGGGTAAAAATCAGATATCTTGATACTAAAAAAGTTAGTTGAATATATAGAGACGACTCATATATATAATCTACATCGCACGTGATTTAAATTATGCATTAGCTTTGTTATCAATTTCGTATTAACGTTCAAGCAATGTATGTTTCAATACATAATATAAACTTTCTCATTTTTTAACAAAAAACCCGGGGTAAAATTTAAACCCTACTTATGACCTATAAGTTATCAAAATTGTATAAAAATAAGACCTAATTAGGGCCTAAAAACGGCCGAAATTTTCTTTTTTCCTAATAGGAGCACTTATGTAGGGCCTA
>JABFQC010003350.1:0-14275 GCA_022817085.1 Psilanteris sp. ZL-2020
CATTGAAATGTGACTAACTTTTTTACTACGCTAATTCAGTAATCGTTTAACAAATCTCACTCTCCTAAGTTGCTAACAGTAATATAGAACTAATAGACTAAGTAACACACATTTTTTTAAAAACTTAAGCAACTGAATTAGTAACCAAACTGCAGCTAACTTAGAATCCACCCTAATTGGCTAATGGATTAATTTAGAAAATATCTTATTACTAGGCTAATTAACTAAACAACAAATTTCATTTAGTTAAATAAAGTTTAAGTGTCAGTTTATAAAGTCAATTAAAAATCTAGCTAACTAACTAACTTGCTGACATAAATTTATTATTTAAATACTTAACTAACATACATAACAAACTACCTAAGTAACTCACTTAGAAACAAAACTAAATGTCTACCAATTTAAATAGGTTATATTAATTAATTTAATCTATTAACATAAATAATTAACTATTTTATTTTCTAACACAATTTTCAATAAACAAACCAGTTTACCAAAACGACTGTCGGAAACTAAGAAAACCTAAAACTAACAAAGCTAAAGAAATTAATACAATTACCTAAACTGTCTGCTTAAACGGGCTCCTATGGTATCACATTATGACATTATTACTTATTTGAATAAAACTGTCTTATTCCTTCACATAATTTGTTATAAAAATATAAACCTGATAATAAATTGCACACGTTCTATCAAGTATTTAAGTATAAATGAAAACATAAGTCTGGATAGATGCTTTCGATAAGTGCTTCAATAAGTATATGTCAAAGTTTACCTATGACCCTTTTCATGCACCATATCTCCGCTATAACAACTACACAAAAAGCCAAACAAATATCAAAACCCTCGTAACACATTTGACCCTACAAGATATTACACCTAGTAAAATACACCTAATGCCCTTAAAATGTTCTACATTTGACACATAATCAATCACGTGACATTTAACTAAAAAATTCTATTGGAGCAACATGACATCCCCTTTTTATCAAAACTTTCTGAAACAACTCTTATTATAACATCAAAACCTTATTTTTATTATAAAATCATTTGAAGAATAAAATTCCATGCTATATTCACATTATTTTACTTTTTCTTTCTTTCTTTTCAATATTTCTTAATTAAATTTAATGAGCGAATCGTAAGCATAAAAGTATTCACCAGCCCAATTGAAACTATCCAAATGTATCGAATGATAAGAAACAAAGATCCAGCTTAAGTTGATAAGGTTTCGTAACTTAATTGCTTTCTTCACTAAATTGCTCGTTTTGTCTATGATCTAAATCGAATTGAACGGCGCGTTTACGTTATAAGATTAAAACCATAGAAAGGTGTCATGATTTACACCTCATAAAATGGATGCAAGTTGTGTCACAGTCGTATCCATTATTTAGCAGAATATAATAACTAAAAAAACAGATTTATGCTAAAATACATAAAACATATAATTGTTATTATGATTATTATAATTATTGTTATTATTGATATGAATTGAAATAAAATAAACAAACATAAACAAAAACATAAACAAATAATTAATCCAGCTCATCTGGCCTCAAATACCAAGACGAATTTTTGCCCCGCGTCGTCGTAGAACAAAAAATTGCCGCCATTACTCAAATTTTTAATTCTTTTAAAAGCTGTGGATATAAACATATTTTTAATCTATGGTTAGATCCTGGCTTTTATCCAAATCCCACAGTTGTCGCAGTCATTTTTTCGACACAAGGGTATATTCATTCTTTTCTACATATTCATTAGAACCGAAGGAAAATACTTGAATCGGGAAAAGGCCTTAAAGTAAGTAGAGTCGCCAATACGGTAAATGATGGTTTAATTGATAAGCCAAAGAATGAATAAACTCGGATGAAATAAACAATAAAAAATTAGAAAAAATTGAAAATATTAATTACATTTTCGTTGCAAAGATATGAATGATTTAAAAAATATGTTTAAACGAAATGTTAGAAAAAACAATCTACCGATAATTCGACCATCGATAAAATATTTAAAAAAATGTTTTAGTATGATCAAGGCCATAAAATAATTTTTATAATTGCATTTTTATGATCTATAATAATATACAGATTTTGAAAGTTGTTGAAGAAGTTATTACTTTATGCCCTTTCTGAGTACATATTTTTCCATAAACAATTTGCGATAGGTCGCATTAAGCGTTTATTAATATAAATCCCGTATCTTTTCTTGGTTTTGATCTCACGAAGCAACTTCGGCATTTAAAATCCAGGCCGCGGAAAAATAATTATCCTAAAAACCGATGAGATCATAATCACAGTTAGTTGTAATACCAACAGTCAAAATAAACGACACTGACGATAAAAGGTAAAAACCTTCTTTCCGCATGAAAATTTCAGATCGTTTTCAGCGAACTACTTAAGTTTGCTTGAAGTTTAATTAATTGAGATCGAGAAGTTACTGGTCTTATTAATAATTAAGATTATTTGATAAATCCAAATTGCGAAAATATATTACGGAAGTAGACAGGTAGAGATGCGCTTAAAAACGTTACAACTTTAATTAATAATTTTTCATTTACTTCAGACTAGCGAAACGAATCAATGCAAAGCAATCACGTGATTAACCGAGAAATTAGCAAATAAACCATTGCGACTAACTAGTGATAATTAGCGCGTAGCTAACAATTATGCTAAAATTATGCTTGCTAGTAAATTTAATTGAATTAATTGACGTAATAGGAGTACAATTGTAATCTAGCAGAAAACGGTAGAATCTGAAATCATACTATTTGTAATTGGCGCGTTATTGAAAATAATGTCTTTTATGGTGAATCGATAATACCGAAAGGTAGACCTCATATTAACGTTCGTTTTCATTTCGCCATCTATATACAATTTGTATTCGATTCTTCTAATTCAATTATCTTCGTATTAAGGTAACCCCGTGTTAAATATAAAAAAACTTATTTAAGTACTGTGAGTTTCAAAAGTTTCAGTGACAGAAACAAGTTGTTTATTTTACGCAATTACACAATTTTAAAATATTCGCAGCAAACACAATGGAGTAAAATATAATTCAAATAAGAAATGTTAATATTAATTTATATTAATTTATATATTGATAATATGTGAAATTACACTTTTTGTCGTTTCTTTAAAGCTCGTTCTTTATTTTTATCGAAAGTCATGTTTTAATAAACTCATCGTGAAAATTCATACTTTCATAAATTCGGCGGAATTTGTTCAATCCCTTTGCAGCATCATAAAGATTCATCCTTTCCGGATAAAAGTAAGCAAACAAAGTAAATTATATTCCTGCGATGATTTTAAACAATGTTTTGACACTTTTAATTAAAACGTGCATCTTTCTGAATTCCAACAATTTTACCGGCTAATAAACCACTTTACGAACAGCAAAGTCACGTCATTCAAACATTGCAATTTATATGATAATGATATACTGATTAACTGTGATGTTTGTCATGATATGTTATACGATCATAATCGTAATTATATTTATGATCGTAGTTATAATTCCGTTCACGATTATATCATTAGTAGATTATTATAATATGCAATTATTGTCATAAATAACACTTGATCGTAAAGATGATTGTAATCGTAGTCAAACTTGCAACTACAATCGTAATTACTACTTTAATCTGAATTATGATTATTTTTCATAGCATTTAGTTAATGGCCACTAATCAGTGCAGAATAATAAATATAAAGCAATTAACATAATTAATCGTGATTATTTTTATGATTATGATTATGATGATAATTAAAATAATAATACTTAAAAATAATAATAAATAATTAAAATAATAATGATAACCATAATTATTATAAACAACTTATGATCGTAATTACAATAATGAACGTATTCATGATTATAATAATTAACGTCATAACACTTAGAGAAATTTGATAGTAAAAATTATCATGAATCATGTAAATTGAGCATTACGAATATTAAAAATGAACACAAAGCACGTAAACAATTATTTGTCAGTAGTAATACTCAATTAGCATAGTTCGTGCTACTTTTTACTAACAAAATTATATTAGTGTAGTTTAGGAGAATTCAAATAGTTTTTTTGTGAACTAAAATACTTGTGAACAAATTTATACTAAACAATTAACAAATAATATTATTTTAATAATTGTTTAAAAGTATCGTAAAGACGTTAGAAGAAGAAAAGACTTTAGAAGAAAGGAAAAAGCTGAATATTTCCAAGAAGTAATTAATTTTACTCCAAATATTAAAAAAATATCTAACCAATTTAATTGAAAGTTAATACAATATTTTACTATTTTTTATATTTTTAAAGAATAGAAAAATATTGAAAAGGAGATGCTTATTATCTAATGCTTACTATTTTGTATCATCCAATTAACGATTAACTGTAATAGAGTATTAAGAGCGTTCATAATACTACTGTCTATAAAACTTTTAAAAGGATTAATTAATTAGTAGTGTGTATATTTGCATACTTATAATTTTTATTGATTTTCATAATTTATCAAATTCCCAATTACAATCTAATATGCAAATATCTATAGTAAAATAGGTTTGTTAAACATAATTGGAAGAAACTAACGGAGAAAACAGTTGAACTTATCTGAAACATAGTTGTATTTGAGATGTCAACCTACGTTAAGAATAGTAAATCCGTTAGAAAATCATATTAATAACATCCTCGACATTATTCTATTAATCAAAACAAACTAGCTCCCCTTTAATTCGAAATCTATTATTCCATTGTAATTAATTAATTAAAATCATTCCATTATTTCTTCAATTTTTATTTATATCCTCGTCTTTTACAGAATCCAGTGGCAACCTCATTCGAGATATTCTGGATGATTTTCGAACCTATCCTGTTTGGGGTGACAGGCACACAAATCAGCATTAACGAATTGGAAGGAAGCACCGTCTATCTCGGTATTGCCTGCTTAGTGGCCGGAATATTCATTCGCATAATCGCTACCATCCTAGTAGGAATCGGTTCCCAACTAAATTTGAAGGAAAAAATCTTCATCTCCTTTTCTTGGATGGCTAAAGCCACGGTTCAAGCAGCCCTGGGTCCAGCAACGTTGGACGAGGTCCACAAGAAAGACCAACAACAAACCATTTATGCTGAAACCGTGGTCACGATGTGCGTATTATCCATTCTCCTGACTGCACCTACCAGCGCCATCATTATTTCATTATCTGGTCCAAAGCTTCTAAAGAAGACCACCGAACCGGTGGCGCCACACGAAGGGTGGCGGGCAAGAAGACCATCCATTCGGGATATTTCTATAATCAACGAGGATCCTGATCTTGAAGAAACGGCCGAGGAGCGGAAACCCTGACGAAAAATATCACTATTGCCAATCTACTGAACAAGAAAAAAATTAATGAAAATAATAGTTAAACCGTAATGCTGTAAACGTCAGATCAGAGGGAAAAGTTAACGTTCCATTCGTTTATTTGTAAACGCGGATTACCCGCGTGCGACGAATTTGACCTTCGATGTTTTGATGACCTTGAAAATAAGGTTTCACTGAAATAATGTTCGTCTGATCGAAACTGAAGTATTTTAGCAGCACATAATATTATACTATCTTATTTTCGGATTTCGTAACGATTTTAATACTCATCAAATAAATATTCATAGTATCCTTATTCACATAATCATTACTTACCTTTGCGGTGATACTGTAGTTGCCATTTGAAGACTATCAATAGTACATCTTGGACAATTTGCTAAGATTATATAATATTTCGGTTACGAAATAATATGCAAATTTTATTTAATTGAGTTTAAAAGTTTTAAATCTTATTTAATCCATAACCAGATGCAATAGTTTTGTATGGTTGGTATACACTGTATATAGCGATAATTCCCGTAATGTTAGTATTAAGTATGTTTTTGTTGTTATTAAACTAACATATAACGGGGATGTCCAGAGAAAGTTTTAATTTCCTGTATCCAAACTTTTGAACCTTTTTCTACCAATACTCTTAAAAATGATATCATCCACCATACAAATCCCACTATTGTTTCTCTCATTATTTATTTTGCTTCTTTTACGTACTGTGCCCTTATTCAATCCATTGTTATCAATCTTCAAACACGACACTCTTAAAAGTATCGATTCAGACTGACGTAATTTTAATTGATTTGAAAAGATAAAAATAAATACTTTATTCCTACTTTGTTTAACACATGGTTTCACTTTTTCACATTCACTAACAATTCTCAATCTTACACCTAACCGAACCTTTTAAGACCGACCAGACTTTATGAATATTCATTTGATGAATAATATTTACTAAATATGAATCACTTAATAGGAAGTATTTTGTGCTGTTAATGATCAACAAGTATTATGTTTCGTTTTAAAAAGCAACCAGTGTTGCCAACCCTATGTTAGTTAAGTACTGAAACAGATGGACAAAATAATTTTACAGACTTAAAATTAGTAACAATTGAAATTAACAAATTGTCCAGACCCATGGTATCATTTTCTAACGGTAATCCATAAGATTGCCAAAACAATCTGATCCAAATTTTAGGACTCGGTTGTTCGCAAATCTTGCGCGGAATAAAATTAGTATTCGTCGCGAATCGCGTGGATGGGTTGGTGGCTTAATTTCTAACACCAGACAAAGTCGTTGGAGACAACAACGGCACTCAAGACATCTCATCGCGGACATTAATGCGTACTAAAAACGAGCGAGTCAGTGACCCGAGAGTGCCCTCGACCCCGAGCAGTCAAACAAAGCAGCCGAGCTTCTTCTTCCTCTTTCCTATTCGTGGAGTGCTCGTTGCCTCTGAGTGCTTTTATTGCGTCGGGGTTTAATAACTACGGCTTATTAAGCCATTGTTTCGAGGTCGATTCACAATTCCGAAAAGCGCCATCTCACGAGCCACGAAGGAACTTGATGCGGAACTCTTTAGTCTCTCTGGCACATTATTATAGAAATCTGGTATTTAACCAAGATAAGGATACAGTGTTGTATGCATTTGACCTTGATGATGGTTTTGTCACCTGATCAAGATATGAAATTAGATTTCAAAAACATTCCGGATGACTTCAGGAAAGTTACCTTTTTGATCATAAACGTGCCATTGGATCGTGGTTTTGATGAATTGTAGATTTCCGTTGGATCCAAACATGTGATCTATGCCATTGTACAGGATATCTGCAAAGTAATTGAACGTTCGTTTAGTTGTTGTTAGACTCCCTACGATAGTCCCTAATAATTTTATATAGAATGAACTATAGTCAAATGATGGTGTTAAAATTTAAATTTTCCCAAAATACTTACGTATGGACATTGGTGAATTGATTATACCGCAAATACAGACATGATCAATGTACTTTTTATGAAGGCAACGCCTTAATTAAAGATGTCCTGTATCTTAAAATAAAACTACTGAGATATATAAGATATAAACAGTGGTATGATAAATGAAAAAATTAGCATCTTATTATAAGTGACAGGTTATCGCAGTGTAATTTACTTAAGTTCATTAGTTTGGTTAGTTTTATACACCTAATAGTTTCAAAACTCGGTTTAATACCACAACACTTTAGGAACATTTTAAGAGACACTACAAATTCGGTCCCAACTCGCCATAGGATAATTAATAGATCAAAGCGGAAATGTTTCTATTGGTATATAGAATTTCTTTTTCGTTAAGAATATTGCAATATCGAATTTCGAATGCATTCTGCTGAAATGGTAAAACGAAATAAGAATTTGATTATGAATACATTCCGCTTCGCGTGAACCAATGAATTGTCTGATTGAGTGATCGCATTAATTCTCGTCAATTTTCGTCAATGTTGGATCACACGGCTTACTTCTGTTTGAACTGACTAAATATTCTTGTTAATTCAAGCATAACTCCACTGGCGGAATTTCGCAGCGTATCATGTCGAAGCAAAACAAACCGAAATGCTTGCGTGTAATTTTACTCCCATTGACGACAGAGCATAATTATGCAATTATATTTTTAGTCAAAAGTAGAAACGAAGACTACGGTTTTCGGACGGACAATACTGCCGAGCGATCTGTTTTCATTAAACGACGAAGTATTATCTTCCGAAAGTGTTTCATAAATACCGAAAATGACCTTCGTCGCTAGAAATCTAAACGCTTTGGCACAAAATAAACAACTGCGAGATAAATAAACACGCGATGTAAACAAAGCCGCGATCGCAAGGTCATTGTTTGTTTATTTTTCGATCCGCGATCTTTTTCGTCGCGTGTTTACAAAACAAACAAGATTCAGTCATTGGAAAGCAACCCGAATCATCGAAAAATCAACATCTTGACTCGGAACATCACTTCGAAGTATGTCTCCGTATTACGACGGGATCCGCTACAGTATCTGGTATTCGCGTGTGCACGGTGTATATATTAATACACAAACGCGTGTAATTAAACTGTCGACAAATATGAGCACAACTGACGTATTCATACGTGTAAAAGAGAGTAGAGTACTGATAATGTATATAACTATGTATAAATATAAGTGCATAACCCGAGCGGAAAGTTGAGTCCCCAGGGGATGGCTCATTAAACAGTGTCTGCCAAACAACTTTCCGCGCGTTTAAAATTGTAGTTTTAATAATGCATCGCTGTCAATGTCATTAGCCATTGTGACACGCGAGTAATCAAAAGTATTCGGCCAAGTGAACGGTATCGTTTGGAAATTCGACCCAAAAATATGCATACCTCGTTGTTATGGAACTGTACATACATATTGTAATTTGAATTCAACGAATGACCAGCGAGAATGACGACTTGTAAACAAGAATGATTGCTGTACCGCGACTTGTGTTTTATGAAATAAAGTTATTATCGATCAAGGATCGTCTTTTTATTGCGACCCATAATATCCTGCGTTCCAAAATCACCTCGCCAAAACATAATCCTTTTTTGCATCCATTTTAACAGCTCCCAATCAAATGCTCGGCATTTCGTCCAACAAGCTCATAACCCCGGGTTAAAAGTGCCGAAAAGAATGCGCAAAGGGCTTGTAATTAAACCCGCGTTAAAATGAACCGTCGAGGCGGAACTAGTTAGGCTTTGCTCGCGTTGATTCAATTTTTCGTGCACACGCTCAGAAACCAGCACTTTATTAAACGCATTTGTCAGGCTTAGGAGGTCAAAGTTAATTGTAACCGGGTACAAAAATTGACATGCGTGGACGAATTGATCCAACCCGACGGTCTAACTTCGAGTCGCGCTTTCGGACCGAAAACCCGTACGAAGTAGAATCATCGAGTGAGAAACAAGAAGAAACGGAATTTTGCGGAAAAAAGGACGGCGAATAAAAAAAAAGTAATGCACCAACGGACAAAACAAAAGCAACGAGAGGTATTTGAAAGGTGCACGAGTATTCTGAAAGGGCGACGCACGATTTGAAGAAATGGACGAGAAGTTTCACAGGAGACTCCTCCTGTTTCGCGGCAGACCAGAATCTCCGCTTTTTCCTCGCCAGGTGACCCAGATAAAATCCCTTCAGTCGAGTACGCGTAGTATATTACTTTGTATTGCTCTTTCAAGAGCGCCAAGACTCAGATTTTTGCTGATTTTTTGAAAAAAAAAATTCTCCTTTTATATATTTAATTTGTACATTTATATACACGCGCATACATAGAAACCATGTCAAGGAGAAGCGACTGCATAACTTCACATGGAAACACAGCGCGCACTCAACGTAATCACCATTTACAAAATCACGTTACATCACTTAATTCGATGCAAGTTTGTTGGATTCAAAGTCAAATAATTGGACGACCGTTCAATCCGAATGTCCGGTCTCGTTGATTCGCTGCGATGCTTGTTACCAGCGGTGCTGCTTGCATCTCCGCTTTAACTTATACGTACTCGTTTGTCAGACGCGCATCGATGCGTACAATTTGGGCGCGAAACATCGCCTTTTCGGTCGTTGCGCTCAAAATTGGCGAACGCATTTCAAGGTCACTTTAAAGTGGTTTAATCACCGTTTCGCCGGCCAATTTTATCGGATTAAAAGCAATTGGAATTCCGCCGTTACCGCGTCATTTCGATTTGCCTGCATTTTAAAAGTCGTTGCAATTCCAGATTACGGCGCCCAAAGTCTTAATCGTAGATTATGGCACGAAAGTGGTCAAGTTTTGACGTAAAAAATCGCGCCTTTTCAATTTTCATCGCACTAAATTATATGCGTTGGTTTTTTTTAAAAAAAAACCAGTCGGTTTTTAAAGAAAACTTGAAATAATCTTTTGACTAAAATAAACTTTTGACTCCGCGAGTTGCACGTTCTAATTCACGATCGCGAATTGATTTCAATGAGGAACCATCGGTTACGATCGGGGTCAGCCGTGACAAATAACCTCGAGTCATTGGTCGTGTGAAAATTGCAATTGCGTGCGGTGAAAAATTGTTTCGGCAACGTGATAATTTAATGAGTCGTCGACAGCGATTAAACGCTAATTAAGCAACGGTACGAGCTTGAACGTCATTAATTTAAATAGCAACTGTTTTTACATGCAAATGTTACGAACCATTAATGTCGCGATTCGTTACGTGATCGATATTTTGAAAATTCAATGTTTTTCGTGATTTTTTTTATTTTATTTTTTTTTTGATATTTTTAAATGAATCATGTAAAAATATCAATAAAAAAATGTTTCCATGACGAATTTTATTTCAGTAATGTATTAGAAACATTTTATGTGAATATATGTATTTAAATAATGTTAAAGTTAAATCAAGTTAAAACTCGTTTCAATACACAAACCTGACAAAATATTTTCAGATTATAGATAAATTACAAATAGTAAGTAATGTATAGCCATGGGTGAGAAATTAATTTCGTTTATTTATTTCACAAAGTAATTTATTCGTTTACAGTAATAAGTTGCTTATAATTAATAATAATTATGATTAATTCTACACTGAAAAAAATAATATTACAAATTTTACCAAACTAGATAATAAAAGGAGGATAAGTGAGCAAAAATGTAAATAAATATTAGACAATATCATGATATTTACCAATTGTTTGGTAATATTTGACATATTTTTAGAATTTTCTGATCGTAATTTATCATAATATTTACTTTTTTGTCTATTTTTCTTACGTTTATTATCTAGTTTGGTAAAATTTGTAAGATTATTTTTTTCAGTGTACTTACAATACCAGAATCTTAATAGATGATATAAGATGTCTTATAAGACATTGCTTATTGATAAGACATTGACAACTTAAATTCAGACACGTTTATATAATCCTTTCTCGTTAAAGCCCCATACTAAGATTCTTATATTAAGTCATATGTCAACTTACATTAAAACGTATTAAATGACAATATTTACTACAAATCGACACAATTTTGCATTAAACACTATCTTTTCCCTATCTCATCTATTTATACAATAATAAACAACTTTTCTCTCCGTCAACAAAACCATAAATTATTTATTTCTATTCATTCGCAACTGAAAAATCTATGTACTTAACCTACAACCATCAAACGCCTGCAATATAATATTAACAATTATTGAAACAAACGACTCTATAAACGCAAATTCTTAAAGTGTTAAACAAAAATTAACCTGTTCGTTGTGTTAAATAAAAAGCGTCCGCCACATAAAGTACCCTCAACGGCAACTTCACAATTTGTCCGTGCTCCGCCACGTTATACGGGATCAAATTTTACGTCAGTTTCGCAACACATTACGTATCTTCTTGACTCGAGCAACGAGCGCAAAACTGAAGTTACGTTCGGGGCAAAGCCACTCGCAAAACAGTCCACCTTACGAGAACTTTTCGTCAGACAAGTTCGCGCGACGAACTCGCGCCAATATGGATCCGAAATAAGTCGATCGTAACGACGTTGCTCGGTACGTCTATCGACGTAACCCGAGATTTGACTCGAAATAAAAGAAGTCGCGGAACTTAACCTGTTATGGCAATCGTGTCAAAAAGTTCGCCGAAACGACAAGAAGCGCGCGCGAGAGCAAACGAGGTTAAAAGTTTCGGATAATGTTCGCTGTTAATTGAATTGCACGATCGGTTGTAACGGCGTTATAATTTTTATGGCGAACGTTGGTCCCACTTTTGAGACACAGCCGAGGTCGTAATTTCATTAGGCTCAACCTGTTAGTCTTATGATGGGCGATAAAATTAGTTTATCATCCTTTCGGGGAAGGGTTTCTGTTCTTTTGCGGGTTTTCAGATAATTCCATTCGGTTATGACTACGCCGAGAGGAATTATAGAAAATTATAAAACATATTACTGAATGTGAATAGTAAAATGGTGGGTATGATATAAAGAAGTGATTTTGAAATAAGAATAAAAATAGTTGAATTAATTGAAAATTAATTTAGCAATTAATTGTAATTTATAATTTTATAATAATGTATATTATGTTGTAATTACGCATTATAGTTATAAGGCGTTATTCGTGGTCAAGGATTTTGAATACTTTTAAATTTATTATTCGTTATCATATAATCACTAGGCTTTTCATTTAAGGAATAGTTAAACTCGTGCGATAAAAAGGACTCAATGTGTATAAGAATACTTAGACAAATTATTTGTTTTAACTAATTGTAAATTATCGAAATACCTAAACAAAAATACCTATAAATTAAATTTATATTTTTTAATTAAATGTTATTTTACTAAATATTAATTTTTCATGACAAAATATTAACATTTTATTTGACATTAAAATAATGTAATTTTTTTTATTTAATTTTTTTTTAATTTTGTAAGTCCATCGGAAATAATGAAGATTAAAAGTCATTATTTCTCATTATTATCATTTAATGCAATATATTAGTTAATTTGAATTATGCTTGATATATACTGAACCCTTTAATATAAAGTAACAAATTTCACTCGGTAAATTTATATCATTAAATCGTAAATCGTAAAATAATTATTTTGTGATTCGAATTACATTAAAATTTCATTTCTAATCAATTTAAAAATCTCTACACTAATAATTATAATAATAATAATTTGTATCTGAACATAATATTAAACGATCAATCATGAATAAAATTTGTAATTAATACTTATGAAATTGAAAAACTTGTCAGATAAATAAATATCCTTTAAAGAATTGAAAAGTAAATTATTAAAAAGTTTTCAATCTAACAATTAAATACGATAAAACTTTTCTTTTAAATCGTAATTATGACCCATTCGAATATGATCATTTCCGAAAGCTTTTTTCTTATTTCTATATTTATTTTTAATCAAATTATAATAATGATAAATCAACTTCCAAATTTAACCGCAATCTTTACATTCGAACCCTTATTCGTTTCAATCAGATTCATTTACCGAATATTTTTGGCTCTCTTTATTGAGACTCTTTCAACGTACATTATTGATCATAATTTTACGACGAATTGTAATTTTCTTAAAATTTCATTAATTCAATTGTGATTTCAGCAAGCTTGTATCGATTGACTCTCAACGCCATTACGATAACAAATTAACTCAAATGCAAAATCGATGAAATTCAACGACCAATTTGACATAATTTCACGATAATTCCAAACCTAGGATTCTCACGATTTCTGTTTCCTTTATTCGTCAACCACCGTTGCTTACGCATTATGTTTCCGCGCCGAAATCAACATGATTCCGAAATCAACACGAAAACTCGAATTAGGATTGCCGTGAGCTTTTATACATTTTAACAAAGTTTAACAGCTTTTAGCGAAGTTTGATAAAGTTTGACGAACTTTGACAATGGTCATAGCTTCCAGTTCCAGAAAGACAATCATTGGCTGGAACGCATCTTTGTCAAATTAAGGAACGGCGAATAAAAAGCAAACGCAGTTTTCGAGCGTTTATTGTTATTGTTCTTGCAATCTTTGTCTTTGTTGCGAAATGCGAAAGAACATTTCACAGCGGCACTCGGCGACAGTTAAACGCAATTCAATATAAAAGAACACAAAATTACGTCATTCAAAAGTTTATTGTCAAAAACGTACCTAGACGTAACAGTTGATATCTACAGCGTTGCATCGGAATCAGCATCAGACTTTACGAGAATTAAATATCTAGTTGGAATTTGGGTCTCAATTTTATTATTTTATGCGATTTTAATTTTTATTATTATTATTAATTTTTTTTTTAATTAATTTTTTTAAATTAAAATTTTTTTTTAAATTTTTTTTTTTTTTTTTTTTTTTTTTTTTTAATATTTATTATAGTACTTACATCCATTTTAGATTCAACGTGTATAAACGATCTGTCGTAGCGGGATTAGTTGAGCG
>JABFQC010003351.1:0-14273 GCA_022817085.1 Psilanteris sp. ZL-2020
GTTGTTTGCTTAAGAATTTTGAAATAAATTTATTGTACAATTAAAACATATTTACTGTTAATGTGTAACGAATATATATGTGTCTTCCTTTTATATTAAATTCATGACTTAAGTTGATATTCTAATTTGTTTTTTAAAATTTGTTTTAAAAGTTGATTTTATATATTTTTAATTTATTATATTGGCTCATTACTAGATTTCACATCTTTTGTAAGCAAATTTTTACAAATGTACTTTTTAGGGGTAACGAGTATTACACACCTTGGCTCGTATTTGTTTTACCGTTTCAAGGTTATTATATTTTTAATTCATATTATCGACCAATTTGACAAACATGAATTGTAAATAAATTAGCAATATTTTACTAGAAATAAAAATTATTTATTTAACGTTTGGACCAAATGTAACAGTCTTCTTTAGAAAACTACAATATTAATAATGACACTAAGTATTAATATGTTGGAAATTATAATGAATCTATAAATATATAATATATTAATATATTACTATATATATATTAAACTATTTATACTTTATTTTTATATGTATACTATTTCTTATAATTGTATATACATTCAATATGCATACAATTAATTTTTTCTTGGAATAATATAAACGTTATTTTAAATAATTTTGAGTAAAATTAATATTTCAGAATCCTTAAGAAAAGTAAACGTTTCATTTTCTCATCAGTAAAAAGTAATGAAATTATAATATATGAAGGAAAAAATTAAAAAATTACTTACTATGTTGTTCATCTGTAGTAAGTGCTTCGAATCGTGAAGGTAAATCTGCAGTTCCAGTGTCTGCGTGTTGACCTAATATGTGTGGAAGAGCATTTCTTCGTCCCGTTCTTCCTGTGGAGAGAAATTCTTTGGAACCTTCACCATTTGGAAAACTGCCAGGAGTTACCGCGCCACTCGTAGAACCACCACCTTTGTTATTGCCCCCTGGATCGTTTCCAGAATCGACCTCTGCTTGTCTTTGAGATATCATTTTCAACGCTAAAATGTAAAACTTCAGTTTCAGGCTGTTATTACTTGGAATATCTCAAAAGATATTGAATATAAATGAAATCATTTTTATCAAGTTTTCTAGTTAGTTACGAAACATATATTAAATTATATAATATAATTAGTCACATAATAATAATATATCATAACAAATTAAATGTATTTAGTATATGTATAATTTAGAATTAAAATTTATTTTTAAAATAAAAATTATTTTTTCAAATAATTTATAAAAATAAATAATTATAAATAACCTAACAAATTTTATTAAGTAATAATAATTCAATGTGCTTTTTGAGAATATAATATTAGTATAATGCTATATCATACTAAATTCTATATCCAGGGGCACGTCGACGCCCTGAAGAGCTAATGTAACATACTGACGCTCAGCAACACTGTTTTCTGCGATTCTGGCTTATTACTTCAACATCGACACAATATTTGAAGTTGTATGCATTATTAAGTAAAGTTTTTTAAATTTTCAATGATAATTAGTTACTTTTATTATAAATATCTTTTAGAATAGATATTTTTTATTTTTTTTGTGTTTACTGTTTTTTGATCTACATATCTCACGATGAAGAAAAAATTTCATTTACTTATCGTCAATCTTAATATAATAGTCATTCCATCTTTTTTTAAGACACAGCAGTTTTTCTACTTCTTTATCTCACTTCAACATAAGCTGATATGATACACTACTTCTCTTTTAAAAAGTCTACTGCTCTATCTCGCGTTAACGACATATTACCACACTCTTTCTAATAAAGAAACATTCAAGGATGACAGACAATTATATGTGTGATCGCATGCCATTATTACTGTGTGTCAATATATTGTACACTGAGAAAAAATTATTTGGTTAATACTAATCTGGTCATAGCAAACATATTTTATTGTAACCGTTACTAGAATTGGATCTGGTTACTATAATATATGTTTGGCTTAACCAAAAAGATGATGTTAAAAGCACAATATTGTAACGATAATCATATATTCTGGTTATCGTTACTAGAATTTTTTTCTCTGAATATGGTTTTAATTAATGTTTTTTAATCCCATATAAGAAAGTTTAAGTTATGTATATAACATATTCTTATTACAGTGCATTTGGGGAGTTTGTAAATTGTAATTATATTTGTTTTAGTATTCTATTCAAACATTATTCATTTCATAAATATTTTTCATGTATATGTATATTTAATAATATATAACGGTTCATTTCCAGACATTATTGCATATTTAAGCCTTATATACACTTCAGGATATATGATATTTGTGATTTTTTTAATTCGAATGAACTGTAAATTTTGTATATAAATTTACATATATTTCAATACAATCGGAGACATTATTTTAGAGATATGTTTTAAATATATTTGGAAACTTCAGTTATAATTATGTATATTTTTTATTTAAACATTTAATAATAACTGTTTTTCACATACATATTATTTATTAATATATTTCAGTGCAATTAAATTGAGTATTATTTTTCTGTATTTATTAATTAACATATCCATAATAATGAGAAAGAATGTTTAGTGTTAAACATAAAATATTAAATTGGACTATGCAGACTTGTAATTCTATTAATATAAGAAATTAACAAAGAAAATATGATACATGCAAAATAAAAAAAAAATACCGTAAAAAGGTAAAACAAAGACGAGCCAAGGTGTGTGACACTTATTATCCCCAAAAAGTACATTTGTAAAAATTTACTTAAAAAAGATGTGAAATCTAGTAATGAGCCAATATAATAAATTAAAAATATAAAATCAACTTTTTAAAAAAAGACGTAGAATATAAACTCATCAAGTCATGAATTTAATATAAAAAGAAAGAAATATCGTTACAATATATACAATAAATTTGTTTAAAATTTCTTAAGCAAAAAAATTCTTGGCGATCCGCCTTTTATATTCTAAATGGATAATTTTAACAAAAGCCGAATGTTTATTCTATTTGATAATGAAATAGTTAATAAAGAAGCTACAAGAGTAATATAATAATTAATTAATATTATGATTTATATAAGTAAATACATATTTCGTTCACCAGAAATTACTTTAAATATACACATTTAAAAAAGGTGGATCGCTAAGTTTTTCGCTTAAGAATTTTTAAACAAATTTGTTGTATAATTAAAACATATTACTGTTAATGTGTAACGATATTTATTTCCATTATATAAAATTGATGACTTAAGTTGATATTCTAATTTGTATTTGAAAAATTGATTTTATATTTTTAATTTGTCATATTAGCTCATTACTAGATTTCACATCTTTTTTAAGTAAGTTTTTACAAATGTACTTTTTATGGATAATGAGTGTCACACACCTTAGCTCGTCTTTGTTTTACCTTTTTAAGGTAATTTTTTTGTTCATATTGCATGTGTCATATTTTCTTTTTTTAAGTTCAGAAAAAAGTTCGTAACCAGTAATGATAGAATACTGGTAACAGTACTGGTAACAGTACGACGTTATCACTCCAACGATGGTACATTACTGAGCCTACGTCGGTTTACAATTATAATAGTTCTGGCAATCTGGTGTCAGTACTAGGACAATATTTGGCCATTTGTATTGGTTCTGCTGGGTTACTATGTATGTATACGTGTTTGTATTAAAATAAAGAGAATAAAAACAAATATTTTAATCTATAGTAAATATTATACAAAATATATACTATAATTTATTCGAGATATTAATGATCAATTTTTTAAACAGACAAAATCAAACAAAACGTTTTATTATTTGAAGAAATTATTATTCTTTATTTTACGTTTCGGCCAAATTTTTGTAGAGCTTCATCAGAGCTGGAACAACGTTTATGGAAAATATTACAATTGTTGAAATATTTATTTAAATTAATAACAAGAAACAAAGTTATTACTAATTCAAATTCAGTAAAATTAAAAAATATAATTTTTTATTATAAAAACACTAACCTTTTCTCTGTAATTATAATATATATTGTTCGAAATAATTAATAATTATTACTTAATATTAATTAAGTATGATACAATGACGTGAAGTATATACTTTTAAGATACAGACTAATAATTTGTCAGTGTGATAAGGGCTTTCATGTAAGCCGAAACGTCATGAAAATAAAACGCATTTAAATAATAAAACTGAATGTTTTATTTTGTCTGTTTCAAAAAATTGGTCGTCAATTATATACAATATAATGTAATAAATATAATAAAGAAATGCTAGTATATATAAATATTAGTGAAATTTTGCAATTATTTTACCAAAATTATATAATAACTAGTTATCATTCAAATTATTAAATAATATCAAGACAATACATTTGTTATTTAATATATTTTATTCAAAAAATTAATAAAATAAGTAAAAAATTAAAAATTTATTATTCCCTTTAGGCAAGTTCATTCATTTATTATTTATTTTATAATTTTATATATTATTATATGATAACATATACCTTTAAAACTAAGCATATGAATAACCAATTTATACGAGTGCCACATTTATACTGTAAAAATCTTCTAAATTTATCTATTATAACATATTCAATGTACGGTCACCTATCCAAGTGATTATTACCGCCAACTCTGCTTCACCTTTCTCTGTTGTGGGTTGTTGTTGTCGCTCCTTCTACGGCCTTGATTTACTCGAGAATTCATTTTATCGATATTATTATAAGATGACTTGTTAGTAGACTTGCCAGCAGTAAGAGGAGGACTAACGAGTATCAAATGAGTATTCTAATTCTTATTAGGTCTTTGTAAGTATAGTGAAGGCAAGCTGAGACTTTCTGAGGTTCTAGTGAGGCTTTTAAAGTTCAAAGATTTTAGACTTGAGATCACTTGAGTGATCTAACATAAAACATAGTATTTAGTTTTTTGTTTATGTTACTTTTTTACTATAATTTTTAAGACAAACTTATAATTTGTTACATCCAGGGCCAGTTTTATATAATTTATAGTAAAATTTCAATTAAATTTTTCTCCGTGTGGTGCGTCTCTGGAAAGCTTAATAAATTTATATTTATATATATATCACTTTCATTTTTCTCTTCCGGTAGACTTAATTTCTAAAATAAACACGGGACGCTAGATATTTTTCCTCATCCAGTATAAGTCACCAGGTGTAGCTCTATCATTTCGATAGACTGGAGAAAGCATTTGCGAATCTTATATCTTTCTTCGTCTGTTCTTACGGCAATATTTTTGTAAGACTAAGAAGGAAACATCGAATTTTATAATTTTAAAAACACAATTTCTTACATATTACTATTGCCGTACTTTTAACATTGTCTTTATATTTTGTTAGCAATTATGCTTAGAATGACAAATATATATTTTTTAAGAAAAAAGCCGCAAAAATTCCCAAAACGACCACTGTATAAAGAATTTTGGCGTTTTGAGGAGACTCCATGTAATGGCCGTTTCCGAATTGCACCCGCAAGCTACTGTACTGGGGCCCTCTAGGACCCTCGCATTTTGGGTTTGGCTAGATTTTTAAGGGGCGGGGGTGGGGGGCGCAGCCCACCCGCATTCCCTTGTCAGAGTGACCGAAGGCCGCCCGATGTGCTCCGCCAAAATAATTTTGCACACTCGTTGTTATGGAGCCCCAAATGGGTAGCGACCAGACTCAAAACGACCAGTTGCCAAGTTTATATAAATATGCCTTTAAACGAAATATATTACTATAAGAAATAACTTTATAAAAGTAAGAAATGAACGAACCTAGAGGCTTATCACTCGTTATCCTTAAAATATGTTTCTATATAATTTTATTATTATGCATATTTAAAAAAGATATAAAATTTTAAAGCGTCCTAAATTCGATTATTAATAAATTGCAAACCGCAAAACCAAATTTTTATTTCTAAACTTATAAATAACTTACTAATATAAATTAACTTAAAACGAAAAGTTATGAATATAAATATATTAATATAAATGAATTATATTGGCACAAACAATTCATTATATAGATAAACAATAGTTATATATTTTCATTCAACTTTATGCTTAAAAAGATGTGAAATAATGAAGTATTTATTAAAATCCAAAAAATGTAAATAAAAACAGTATCTTAAAATCGAACTCTATCTCAAACCTTATCAATTTAATTATAAAGCAAAAATTAAAACATATTAATAAAAAATAAAAATTAAAAAATATATATATGAATTTAGGTAACGGCAGTTTCATGGATAGAAAGCCATTTTGTTTACTATTTAAATAATATTATTGTTTATGCGGGTGGTAGTTTCTAGGAGAGACTAGTAAAATACGGTACTGCGGCCCCCTAGGACCTCGTGCTTTGGGTTTGGCTAGATATGTGTATGGGTGGAGGGATTGGTGGAGAGATGTACTCCGCTATATTTGCTCCGCCAAATCAATTTTGCACACCCATATATCGGCGCCCATGGCCAGTTTTAGAAACTGGTGTTAAACCAATTCATTACTTCGAGGACTCTCCTCAAAACTGCAACCTGCATAAACAATAACATTATGTAAATAGTAAACAAAATGTAAACTGCTAGAATTCAGGCTTCTAATTTGAAATAAGCCGGTTAGAATCTCGGCTGCTGTAATCTGGCAATGTGTCATGCAATAAATCAGTAGGACAAAATCAGTTGGACAAAAATATTGTGATAAGCTTGTTTTCGGTTGTCACAAAAATACATATATTTTAGCCAAACTTTGTCTACCAACTTATTGCCAGACTTTATCACGATATTGTCTACCAGCTTATTTATCTTTGGTACCAGACTTTATCCTGACTTTATTTGCCACCGAAAAATCAATCCGGATTATGTATTTTGGCCAGATCAATCCCATCATGTTTGGAATCATATTGAGATTTCCAAACAATCTGGATTACGACCATGATTCAACTGCTATCCAAATCTTAGACTTCATCTAAAATAAAATTATACTATATCCGGACTGTTATTTCCAGAATAAATCTAGATTAAACTAAAAAATAAATATATAAAAATTGATAAAATTTTTTAGTACTTACGTAGATCGTGAGTTATTTAAAATATTGAGTATTTATTTTATTTTGAGTTCGAATTAAATTAAAGTTTTGGGTATGCTTTCAATTTGATTTTTTATTTATATTCATATAATTTTAATTTTATTATTATATAACATATTAATATTATTATTATAAACAAAAAATCGAATCCCACAATTAATTAAAAAAAAATCTTAAAACAATCCTAAAATCGAATCATATCATATATCAAATACAATTTCAAATTAACTATTGGAGTTTGACTGAAATTCAATTTCCCTTAATTTATTCTATTTCAGAAGGAGAGCATATACAGTTAAATGATAACTACAGTTATGATGAACAGTAACTTGCGTATTCTCATGTAGTATTTGAACAAATTTTAAAACTTCCATTAGATTAACGTCGGATCAACGTTATTACCAGTTAAAACGATATGAGCTATAAACGGTGCGCCGACGTCTAATATGTATCGAAATGAAACACTTATCCGACGTTCGGTGACAAAGTTGATTCAACGTTGATATACTAGGTGGAATAGATATACATAGATATACATCTTTCTATGATATACACATGGTGTAATTAAGAAGGTGTAGCATTGCGCACCTTACAAGTAATTGGCCGCTCTCGCCCAATCATGTGCCTGGCCTTTTACTTATTGTAAATGTCTAAATTAAATTAAGTAATTACCTTTAAATAAATAATTTATTTCTTCGACAGAATTTAACTATGTAAATACTTATATTAGATTAGTAGATTTCTAATGATTATATTTTTTGGGTAAATGGATAATTTTAATTAGTAAACTGTAAATATATCGTTATGTTATAAATAAAAATAAAAAATCATAAAAAATATTTTAGACATGTTATTAATTAAACAATTGATAATTTAAGAAACATAAATTAGTTATAAAGTACAAATAAAACATATTAAATATAAATTTAGCAAATTCTTATATTATTTATAATTTATCAATGTTTTTAAAATATTGAAATGTTTATTAATGTATTAAATAAATATTAGTTTAATAAAAATTAAATTTATTTAAATTTTATTATGTAAAGTTATTTATTTATGATTTTTATATTAACATTTAATTGGTATATTGTACTTACTAATTTGATAATTTTGCAAAGATAGAACAAAAATGGGATGCATAAAAGTGAGTCTTCATTTAAGCGAAGGCCAGCATTCTAATTGGTTGATAGTGCGCAACCACTATAATGGTGGAGAATGCTACACCTTGTTAATTACACCATGGATATACATAGAAAGATTATCTTGACTTAACAATAATGAACAGGTGCCCGTCACGGCGTTATTATACATTTCATTCTATTAAATAAGTCAAATTTTATTAAAATAAAAAGTAGTATTTTTATCTAATAATATTATAATATACTGTTAATGATTAAAACAAACTAATGTTTACGGAAATATCATTGATTTATTATAAATATGCGTAGTATTGTGACGCTGTTATAAAACAATTACTGTTCCGAAGTTGGTACACTGTAAAAAGAAAAATCCCGTAGAAAACGTTTTTGAAACTTTTTGGAACACTTATAAGCGCTAATTTTTAAAAACGTTTGAAACGTTTTATTTGCATGTATACAAACATTACTATTAAAGAACACTTTACTAAATAGGAACGATGGAAAATACTTTCAGAATACTTGTTTTTCCAGTGTATAATGAGCCGCTGTCAACGTTCGCAAAACGATTTCGTTGCGACGTCGAATTTTACGAGGTCCGAAATTTCTAAATGGGGAGTTTTTTAAAGCTATACCCCTAAAAATTTTCTGTGTTGTTTAAATTTGCTAATAATAATGTTAATAATTAGAAAAGAATAGACTTTATTAGGCGCGTTATAAAAATGAACATTAAACTTCAAAAAGTTAAAATCTTATTAATTCTTATCATATTAAATCTGAATTTTTAAAAATTATGTCAATACGAGAAGTCGCATTACAAAGGTCGCATTACAAAGGCCGAATTAATATTAAAATAAATGAAAGTGTCTTAAAGAAAAAGGTCAATGATGAAAATTTATGTCACCGGATTGAAATTTAAGAAAATTACAGAGTTTTGAGAACTGTGTTTAAAAAAAAAACTTTAGACAAACTTTAAAATCTCCTTTTCATATGAAAAATTAACTTGAACGTGGAATTCAAATAAACACCAGCATAAAAAATCTGCCGATACTGGTGTAGTATCGCGTAGTGACTATCGGTCCACCACGATCACGCCTTTCCTTACAATCGGTAAAATACACAACTTTTTCAACTCAGATATTATTTATTTAAATTTATTTATTATTAGATTTCTGTTTAACTATTGTTTTATAATGTTTTCGTTCTTTCAATTTAATTCTATTCTGTTAATTCATTATTCATAATCATAAAACGTAGTTTTTAATATATAGAAGGAAAACTAAAATACAAAAGACATTAGATAAAATACATATTTCCAAAGCTGTTAAAATATTTATGAATATCAAACAATTTAAAAACTGTATAAATAGATTGTGTTAATTGTTAGTAAGTAATGGTTCTAAAATAATCGATTAAATATTAAATATAGTTTATAATTTGTTACTATGAGATGGAAGAAATTGGGGTTAGTGCAGAAAATAGTTTAAATTCCAATTTTGCAAGAACACGTTATGAAAGATACCTTGGGCACGCAAAAGACGGTCCTTTCGCATTGTTCTGATTTCTCTTTTGGTAAGGCGAAAACACACATGGATCTTCGAGGGAACGCTGCCATCGTGCAACAACTTCTTCTGCTTCACCTGCTCGAATTCATTAAAGCTATCATTTCAAGTGAACCATTACAATTCATGTTTCTATTAATACCAATAAATTAAACATAAATTAAAGTAAAATTGTTATTATTAATATGCATTAAAATATTATTAGTACATATTATTAGTATTACAATATATAGATTACGCATTTTTATTATTTTATTTATTAATTTAAACGAGAATTAGAATATAACATTCTCTATCATATAGAAAGTTAAATTATTATCACCCGTCCAAGAAAGGTAAACTTTATATATATAATTGATATAGAATCGAATATAATTTTGTATATATTTTTATTAATTTAATTATATTTACATATTGATGTCTATTCAAAGTATTTAAATAATGTTCAATTTAAAATTTAACGGTCAGTTTTTTAAAATACAATACAAAATAAATTTCTATGATTTATAATACAAGAATAATAAATTAACAGAATAAATAAAATTACATTCAATATTTAAAATCATGTCTATATTCAAATTTCATTAAAATAACGATTTCTTAATATGTTAACTTGTTTTAGACTCGTTTTAGAGGTGATAAAAAACAAGTCGATTTATTACGACAAAGTTCATTAGTAAGTTTAAATTTATTAAATAAAAATAATTTCCTGTCATCAAAAATTGATGTAAAGACGTATATATTTTAATAAACAATTTTATAACACTGCAATAAAAAAAAATACTGAACCATGGTAATATTCTTAAACAACTCCATTAAGTTTCGTTAGAATAGTACTAAGTTTAAAAATTAAAACTTATAATTTAATAAATTTAAAAATTAAATATAATAAGCTTGTTAAAAAGACTTGTAAAGTATTTAAAAAATATAACTTAATATTAAAACTGAAAGATAAAAGCTGAACGATAATATTTAATCGTTCACTCATTGAAGACTTCTTTTCTGATTTATGGAAAACAACTATCATTCACGATCACTTCAATCGAATCATTACAGTTTCTAGGTATCCTAGATCTTGGTATCTTCTCTTGGTATCCTAAATCTGACGCTTTTAAGTTCCAAGTGAAAATACCAAATTTTAATCAAAAAACTAACAGAAAAATTCTGAGCGTAATTGCCAAATTTTATGATCCATTAGGTTGGGTCAGTCCAATGATAATTATGACTAAGATCTTTATGTAGACCTTATGGAAATTTAAACTAGATTGGGATAAGGAATTACCAACTCATCTAATTGAACAATGGCACAATCATACTATCAATCTTCCTGAATTGCAAGAAATTGAATTACCTAGACCTAAGTTTAGGTCCTGTCGTTATATCCTATGAATTTCCTGGATTTTCAGATGCTTCAGTTAAAGGTTATGCGGCCTTTATTTATATTCGTATATTAGCCATTGATGGATCCACTTCTGACTTTTTTGTTTCGAGCAAAACTCGAGATACTCCCCTGGAACAAATTTCTATTCCCCGTTTGATATTATGCGCGGCTGTACTTTTAGCTGAGTCTATGTATTCTCTTGTTAAAATTGAAAGATTTAAATCTTCTCCAGTCCATCTTTAGACTGATTCTACGATAACTATCGCTTGGCTTAAACGTTAATCACACGAATAGAAACTTTTACTGCTTATCGCGTTGCCAATATCCGTTCTTAATTCCAATACTTTAATTTCCAATTATTTAATACCTATGGAAACATGTTCCAGGAGACGAAAATCCTGCCGATATTACTTCTCGATATGAATCTTACCTCAACATTTCCGTAATTAATCTCTCTGGTAGCATGGTCTAGAATGGTTGTCAAAAGACCCAAATCTTTGTACGTTCATTATTCCCCCATCATAAGTCAACTATTTAGAAGAACTGAAAGTCTGTTCGTTGACATCAACAATTAGGGAACTATCTCCGCGAAATTTTATGAAAGAATCTCATGGACCAAAATCGTAAGAGTTCTTTCCTATATTCGCAGATGGTCTAGTAAAAAAGGATCCTCTGACAAGTAAACAGAAATCACCAATATGGAGATTAATAAATTTACAAATCTTTTGTCAAACTTTTACGAAAAGAACAATTCCCTAATGAATTGAAACAATTGCCTACTGACTAATGTTAACAAATCCAGTCATATCGCATCTTTGGTTCTACTCCTGGATGTTCAGGGTTTTCACCGCGTCGGTAAACGATTATCTCATACTGACCTGGACTTTGACGCTAAACACCTCATTATATTAGATACCATTATTTTTTCAAATTACTTTTGAAGCACCTCCATGAAATGTATTCACGGCGGTCTCTCCCTCACTTTTGAGGTTTTGAGATTTTTTTAGGTTATTAATGCAAAAAAGTTAATTAGGTCAGTTATGTTTAATTGCATAACCCTCCCTCCCTCTTTAAAAAATCTAGACAAGCCCAAAACACGGGGTCCTAGGTGGCCCCTGCGCCGTATTATGTGAGTTATATTTTTATCAAATGCTATATTGAGGACAGTCCCCGACTCATATATAATAATATATAATATAAAAATCGTACATAGAAATAAAAATTAATATATTTATTACTTTAAATTCAAAATTTATTTATAACTTTTGTATTTATTACAAAAAATATTACTGCCACAGTTATTCCGTCTATGACGGTTATGACGGATATGAGAGATCAGTTTGATCAATGACAGACAAGTGTGCTTATGTTTTAGTGTTTTTATGATTAGCGCACAGATCGCAGCGCCTCTACTATAAATTTTATGTGAAATGGGCCCTTTTCATATTCATTTAGTGTAATGCTACTAATATAGGAATTGCATAATAGGTCTGCTTTTAACGCCTTTTCTAAGAACTGTCGTTTTAGACTATACAAAAAACAATTATATCAATCAAGGGTCGTGGAAGCGACCCGTTGAGCCAAGATTCGATTAGTCGCAACACGACACTCTTATCTGGAGTTTTAATACTATAGTTACTTTTTCTCACTCTTACTTCGGCAACGTAAATTTAACTTCTTTCTCTTTTTACGAATAATGCAATCCCGATGATGTCTACATAATAACGCTGCGTCTTTAGTGACCGGTAGATAAAAAGAAAATTTCGGAAAGCTCTTTCTATCTGTTAAGTTTATAATGAAATAAAGTATCTTTATTTCCAATTGAAATTAGTTATATTTTGTGTTGTAATGAGTGTGTCCGTTGTTACGTCAAACTCGTCAACACGTGTCGTCACGTCGAATTAATTAAACAGGGAAGGGATAGCGCGAAGTGACCGGCGATATCCAGCTGCTTGAAAGAAACAGACTTGTTTTGATCGCGCTCCTAACAACTTATTTTTGATAAAAGTCGAGTTCGTGTGACGGGTAAAAGTGTAACGTTAAAGAGAGCTTCGGCGATAGGTGTTGAAAGCGTTGCTTGCATCGCCAATTCTAATTGGTGATAAGTTTTCAGATTTGATTTGCTTCATTTGTAAAATTTGGTTGCGTTTGAGTTCGATCCGGGATCGATAATATTCGACGCGGCTAATACGTGAGAAACAAAAACAAAGGCGGTTAAAAGACAATTGCGTATCGCAATTGTCATTATTATTATGTTTGATTTTCAGGAATACCTTAACCAACAAATAAAACTACTGGAGAAACTGTAAGTCTCACAAAATAGGTGACAAATAATTGTATATGTCCAATATATGTTATCCAAATACTCAGTATCTTAGTTAATATCCCTTACCTCGAGTTGGTATCCAACTCTCCTTCACTTTCTGTTCATAAGCCATAGGATCTATAGTGTACGAAATCCTTGGGGTGGGAACTGATTATTGAACAATTGATTCAAGGATATCGAATTGATTTTACAATAAATAGATTATTATAATTGATTTGTTTCGTTAATTGAAAGTTTAAGTTATTTTTCAATAAAGATTATTTATAATTTAATTACATTCTTTCTTTTTTCATTTTTATGTAACCTTTAAGTGTGTTTATTTGAAATGTGAAATATTATTTGTAAGTTAATTGTGCAATAGTTTGATAGATCTTATTTCGTTACTTAAACTTAAAACTAACTAGTTTATTCGATAAAATAAAAATACAGTCCATTAGTTAGCAATGTGAATAAACATTTGCTATAGATGTTTTATTTATGGTTGAAATTAATTTATTCACATTGAGTAGATTTGTAAATAGATTTCACCACATCACAATTGTCTAATGAGGGACAATTGTGAATACATGAAAGGAGTTTGAGCAAACAAACTCTATCCTTATGGAAAATAACCGATAAAAGTAAAGGAAGCTCAATGGCCAATATACTGTTACTAATTCCGGAACGCATAGAAAAAACTGAATGCTTCCTCGGTTCAAGATCAACAATATTTTAATCAATTAATGTATCGTGACCTATCTCAAATAGTCTAATAATGATGTAGGAATGAATGTAGTTAATAATTAAGTTATTATTATTAATTAATCTACAATATTGT